>ML837451.1:4308-17892 GCA_009831015.1 Picea engelmannii | reverse complement strand
CTTATCACACAATTGGTGTTGGAACCAAGTCCTTCATTACTCTGGCCTTTTGGATTCCGACCTTTTCAATCCTTGCATTCTTCTAGATTTTGACCTACCGAAGTGGTCATCAAGAGTAGGAAACTGGTTGTTGTCGGTTGATAGTACTCCTTACACTATCCTTCCACGGTACTTGATCATATGACTGAGAAATATTATGGATGATCTTAGATCAACGACTAGCATTATATTGTAATCTTAGAGTGACGTGGTATGCTGACATCACCTAGGTTGACATGGACCCATAGTATATGCGCCACGTTGTCACCCTGATTCATGACTTTCACATACCTTATGTGCCAAATGGACCTTGACACTTGTCACCAGTTGATTGGACCATGTGTCATATTTGTTTTCTTCCACATGTCTACCACCTGGATCATGGCTCTAGGCGGCTTGATCTAACGAACCTGACTTAATCGTCTGGTGAGATGGACGGTCCATATTTTATCTAAACATATCGACGGTTTGGATATAATCAACCGTTGAGTGGACGATTCTTATTCATTTTAAACACTTAGAATTATTTCATGTGATGGGTTCATGGACTCTCGGTCTTGCGAACTCACATGTCTTCTCGAGTGTCATCAAAATGCACGTCCAAATTCTGTTACCTCCATAATGAACCATAGATATTGATCCAATGACTCTGACTTAATTGCTCAGAGAGATGGACGATCCATATTTCATCTAGGCACTTTAAACAGATCGACGGTTCAGATATAATCAACCATTGAGTGGACAGTTCTTATTTATTTTAAACATAGAATTCTACTTAGAATTATTTCATGTGACGGGTTCGCAGACTCTTGGACTTGCAGAATCACATGTCTTCTATGGTGTCATCAAAATTCACCCCCAACTTTTGTAGCCTCCAAGATGAACCTATATTTAGAAAAAAAATTAGGTGATTTTTCTTAGGGTCGCGGACTCATATCTCTTCTATGGTGTCATCAAAATTCACCCCCAACTTCCGTTACCTCCATAATGAACCATACTTAGAAATTTTTAAGTGAATTCATGAAGCTTATGCTATCCTTCCACTGCTTGATCTAACAGTTGAATATTATCGCTCCTGATTTGACGGTTGGGACTTAATTTCTCCTAGCCTCTAGCTCCACCTCGATCTGACAGTCCTGAATTGTTTCGAAAAATACATTAACAAACATAATTTCTCCTTGACCCCTTTGGTGTTACACTCAGATTCCAACTGAACCATGATTGTTGATCTATGCCTTCGGTCAGCGATCGACGATTGTCCTATCACCTGACTGTAACAAATTTTCCTCACAACTGTGAGGGTGGTCTACAGTTGATATGCTGGGAATTCGATCCCAATAGCACTTCCTTTGTAGCGCTCCTCGCTTTTGAGCTTTTCCTTCAACCTTTTCAAAGGTATTAACACTATGCTCTCTGATTCTGGTCAACCTAGTACACTACCTCTCATGAGCTTTAGGTTTATATTGGATTTCCCTGCACCTTGTGTTATGTCTTCTACGCAACCTACTATGTAATCTCTCCTAAGATTTATGCCAGTGTGCTCCTCTATGCATTATCTATGTTTGATTACTTTCCATGTTTGATTCATGTTTCCATCAATGAAAATGCACAATCAATAATGCCAACAATATGGGTAAGTAGAGAGACTCAACCAAGCGATTGAAGACATGCTGAGAATGTATGTGATGGATAAACCATCTAAGTGGGAAGATTACTTTCATTTGGTTGAGTTTTCCTATAATAATGGGTATCAAGCGTAATTGAAGATGAGCCCATTTGAAGCTTTGTATGGTAGAAAATGAAATACTCCAGTGATTTGGGACATCCCAGTAGACATAGTGGTACTTGGGCCATAATTGCTCAAGGATATGGAAGATCAGATGGTTAGAATTAAGTAGAATTTAAAGGTAGCTCAGTATAGATAGAAAATTTATGCAAATAGGAGCAAGACAACTAGAGACTTTAAAGAGGGAGAGCATGCTCTTTTAAAAGTGAAGCCAAGGAAGAGCTCATTAAATTTGGTCAGTTGTGTAAATCTAGCAACCATATTCTATGGTCCATTTGATATATTGGACATAATAGGGCCAGTTGCATACATTCTTGCATTGTCTTCTTCCATGAATGTGCATAATGCATTTCATGTCTCTTTGCTAAAAAATTATGTACACAATCCTAACCATGTTATTGATTGGCATTTGATTCAGGTAGAGCTACAGGGAGACTTTCAGGTCTAGCCAGTGCACATATTGGACATAAAAGTCAAAATTCTTCGGAATCGAGTTATAGAGTTGGTAAAATTTTAGTGGACTTGCTATGGTCCTAAAAATGCCATGCAGATAGAGTACCTGCAACTTTTTTAATAAATTTTGAAATTTTGATTTTTGTTTTGTATATGCTGTGAGGATAGTGCCAAAATAAGGGGGAGGGGAATGTAATACCCTAGTTTTGAGTCCCCGTATTAAATAATTTTTTTTTTTTATTTGATGAAAAGCCAGAGTACCCTAACAATTAAAGATGCTAGTGTGCCTAGGAACTGTAGTGTTTTGATCATTATTAGTAATAAAATACATCGCTGGCTACTAGACAGACAAGGACAAGAGTTATAGGGGGATCCGATTCCCTGAGAGAGGGGTATTAAGGGGCTAAGTCATTTTATCATATTTTATTTACCCATAATTGTTTTAATAGAGAGAAGTGGTTACATGTGCTTCTTGATTTTCAAGTAAATATATAAACCCATCCTTGGGTTGTTTGGGGGTTCATTCATTGTTCATTGTTGACACTCTTCATTCTATTCTCTCCATTCATACTTTCACTCATTGATTATTGCTCATTCATCATTGATCTTTGCAGGGGAAAGAAAAAACTAATTTCTATGAGAGAAGCCATTGTTAGCTGGATGTAGTGACTACTAGTGTATTATTTCCATGAATTAATGCCTGCATGCCTGAGAGGCATTGGAATGTACTAAATTTTATTCATATATGCGAGTCTTGAGAGTCCCGACATGGGAATTATTGACCAGATGCACTGGAGCCTTGGAAGGAGGTGGAAAACTTGAGGGACTGCCCGCCAGAGAAGGGAGTCCATTCTCTTGGGTTGTGAAGGTTAGAGAGAAGAGAGATGGTGTGCTTTGGATTGTTGTGTATTGAGAAACCTGTGAGAGATTGAGTGCTCACTAGTTTGGGAAGATGAATGACACCTTGGAACCAGTCTTATGGATTCATATCCCTAGCTCGGGGGTGACCTGTTGTTGAGACTTGAAACAATAGTGTCCATGGTTGGGTGGAACGTCCTTGGTCTACAACTAGTTGGTGATTCATTTCATTAATGATAAGTTCTCTCTATCATGGTTTCCTTTACTTGTATATTCATTTCCATTGTGTATTAATTATTATCTATGAGATTTGTATTTGTAATATGCATGTGTGTTGGTTATTGTCATGCATGGCATGTTTATACATTTTTTTTTATGTTGTAGAATGAATCTTAGTTAATGCATGAGTTGTTATTATGTTTCTTTCATGATTCTTTATTAATTAAATGTTATTAGAAATTTGAAATCAAGTTTAGAAGTGATTTTTTGGAGTAGCGTGCCCGACCTATGGGTGGTTGGGTATGTTACAATATAAACAACATCTTGCAGAGAAGTCAAGGGAAGATAAATCATCAAGTTATTTAGAAAGGAATATCAATGACATGCAAACAAGGGGAGCGATTCAAAAGATTTGAAGAATACAAGTAAATAATCTTTTTAAATGCTTCTCATATACATCAAAATTTTACACAAGGAAGCACCATGAAGAGGAAATAAGAGGCTTGCATAAATGGGGAGAGAGAACAAATGAGAGTTACCCTTTTTCCCATGATGTCAAAGGAATAAAAAGAAAAATACTAGAAGAGTAAGAGTCAAGCGCATGAAGTCAGAGAAGGTATACTTTCAGGGGAATTCACAAGTGGCGAGGAACATGAGGAGAGAAAAATAATGAATAACAAAGGCATGGAAAGATAGAGAAAGAATAGATGCATGAAGACAGGGGGAGAAACCCCAAGGAGAGATACCCTTTTCCATTGATGTCAAAGGGGGAGAGTGAGAAACATTGATGAGGAGCAATGGTCAGAGGGGGGGCATGAGTATTGATGAGGAGCAATGGTCAGAGGGGGGGTATGATTGTTGCCATCAGTATCACAATCAATGTTGGTGTTTCCATCAATTCCAAAGGGGGCGATTGTTGGACATTTGTTTTTCATTGATATCAACCCTTGGATAAGTTCGGGAGCCCTAGAGATGTGGTTGATATTGATGGTGATTTATATATCATTGATGGAGTGGTTGACATCATTAGATATGTTGTGTGCATTTGATGAATTCTACATGAAGCCCCAAAGGTGTGGTTATGTTACCCAAAGTTGGTTGAGGAATATGGACATAAAGGACAGTGTAAATGAAGGTAAGAAACTCATCCATGGATAACCATTATTGTGTCGTTTCCGACGATAGGTGGTATGCTACATGGTTCCTCACAGTTAGGGAGATATGGCCTTGTGATGTTTGAATCCAAAAATAATGGTCAAGAATCCCCTAAGCAGTTACAATTCAATTAATGAATGGGCAAAGTGGGTGTAACAAGAAATCCAAGAAGACCTAAGAATAAGGAAAGAGATTACCTAGAAAAAATATAAATACACCTTAAGTAGTCTATCATAAGTACACACACACTTTAATTGACTATATTTCTTGTGAGAATGTTATGGTCTAATATTTTGTTCTATTGGTGAATTTGATGAAAAGTCTGAGGTAGGAGAAAAAGTGTGAGGAAAGAGAATTTTTTTTCATTTTGGTAGTTTTTTTCTAGCTTTTCGAGTCCTAAACTTTTGGGGCCATTTTGAGGCCCTAAACAACATTTTTTGGGCCCGCCACAGTCACACTGGAGATAAATTTAGATTACAACGGAAAAATGTGTAGTCATTGGATATACCTTTCCACTGGGATATCGTGCGCCTAAAATTAAGATCATATGAAAACGTTACAACCTTGGGAAGTTGATGTACCTACTTACGCCATCGGGTCCCACATGACTTTTGGTGCTTTATCTCCTAGGTTTAGGTTTTTGGATGTGTAGGGTTTTTTGATTACTTATTGATGCTAAAATGACATGGAGGCCTCATTGTAATGTGCTCAGGCAAATGTGCATAACCGTCACATCTCTTCTCAGAGATTAGCTACCACCATTCGAGCAATATTGTTTCATTCTGCATTTTACAGTTTCAACATATTTCTTTATTGAATAGAAGTTAAGTTTCATTGTATCTATGTTATTGTTCTCTGTATATCCATATTAATGTTATAGATATGTGTTTCATTTTGTTCCGGTCATAATTTTGGATTAATGGTATCAAAATGGTTTGCTCTTCAGTTGTTTCTATGTGCATGTCCCTAACTAGGTCAAGGTATAAGCAGTTGGGACATGAAATAGTTGATCCTTTGCAATATTGTCCTCACGAAACCTAATGGTTGCCCATGGGAGAAGAAAATAGAGTTGATGGGGAATGAGATCCCTTTAAACTATTTCTCAAGGAATACCTCGCGCGATAGAGGAACACGATGATGGATAATTTTGCACAAATCCTTCAATGACTGCCAACATGTGACACATCTTCCTTGCGTGGATGCCCTGCCCCCTTCAAGGTACATATCAATTTTGATATTCCTATATTTGAAGGAAAAATAGATGCATATGTTGTAGACAAATGGTTAAAATTTATAGAAGGGTATTTTTCTATCCATAACTTTTCTGATAGAGAAAAGATTACATTTGCGTTCCTTGAGGCTATCTCCTATGTCAAAGATTGGTGGGAGAATTTCTGTGAGAAAAGGAAACAGAGGGATCTAAATTATTTGTAGTCACACCCACTTTGGGTTCTTTCAGGGATGCTATTAAGGAACAAAACTACCCTATTGTAAGTTATGACGACTTATATACAAGATGGACCACACTACGATAGGAAAGGGACCAAATAGTTCTAGAGTTCACCAATGTCTTCCATACATTGTGCACAAAGTTGGGTGTCAAAGAATCTGAGTGACTTCTGGTACTCAAGTACCATGACATTCTACATAGATACATCCAGACATAAATGGATTTTTTGTACATCTCATCCTTGGGCACGACCTATCAATATGTTGTCAAAATTGAGAAAAATCTTAAACAAAAGACACGACAGTTTGGGTCTATGAACCCCTGATAACAGAAGCATGGAAAAGGTGGCCCCAACCTGTATAACAAAGGGAAGAGAAAGGATGTACAACCTTGGGACAACCATTCTAAACCACATGCAAAGAAGGACAATGAGAATATAAAGAAAGACACTAGGAAGTGGTGCGAGTTCCATAAGAGCCCCTGGACTAACACCACTGAATGCCACTCAAAGAAGTCATTGGTGGTTGAGGTGATCAAATCCTATGAATCATATGTGGGCTCCGAATATAAGTTAGAACTAGAAAAAGGGAGATGGATTATTGACGCAGAACCTAGTGCCATCATTGCTACCACCAAGGTCCATCCTGGTGAATCTGCTAAACTAGAGGAAGGTGAGCGCCTCTTTCATTCATAGATGTGGGTGAAGGGTACTCCACTTCACTTCATCATTGATACCAGTAGCTAGAAGGAACTCATATCAGGAGAGGTCATCAAGCGGTTGGATCTATCGACAAAACCACACCCAAAACCGTACACCATTAGATGGCTCCACCAAGGGAGTGATCTTTACGTCAGATAACAATGTCACCTACCCTATGAGATCAAACCCTTCAAAGATGAGGTATTGTGTGATGTCACCCCCCTTGGATTTTGTGATGTTATTTTGGGCCAACCTTATTTATGGAAACATCATGTTATATATGAGTCTAGGCGTCATAGTGTTATTATTACTTTTGACAGGAAGTTGTACATGATACCCAAGGTAGTCCCAACTACTACCATTTCCTTGATCTCTTCCAAGAAATGAAAGAAGTTCATATCTCAGACCATGAAGTTTGTTTTATTTGTGATTCTTGCTTAAAGTGAGCGGAAGGTTTCATCCACATCGATATCCTCCACAACACGTCTCTTCATGCAAAAAAATCAAGTGGATAAGGTCGTGGAAGAATACACACACATCTTCTCCTCACCCAATGGGTACCTCTGCACTATTAGGTCAAGCACTCAATCAATTTGACCCCTGGTGCATCACTACCCAATGGGACAGTCTATAACTGCTCTCTGCCAGAAAATGATTAAATCAACCAACAAATCCAAGACCTTCTCGAAAAGGGGAACATCTAACCAATATCATCACCTTGTGTAAGCCCAATCATGCTTATTCAGAATAAAGACAAGAATGACAAATTTTCATTGATTATTGAGCCTTAAATAAAATCACAGTAAGGAATTGGTTCCCAATTCCCCAAATTGATGATCTCCTTAACCATCTCAAGGGGGCCAAATACTTTAGTAAGATTGATCTAAAGTCTGACTACCACCAGGTTCCTATAGAGCATACCGATGTATGGAAGAATGCCTTCAAGTCCAAAGAAGGTATTTTTGAATGGATGGTCATGCCCTTTGGCTTGACAAATTCCCCAACAACTTTCATGAGGATGATGGATGATATCTTGTAGCCTTTCACCAATTATTTTGTGGTGGTGTATTTGGATGACATCCTTATATTCAACAAGAGTTGGGTAGAACAATTGCAACATATTCAACAGGTTATGCACACTCTGTCAAAACACAAGCTATATGAAAATTTGGAAAAAATCTCCTTCAGCATGAACATGGTCTAGTACCTAGGCTACAATGTTGATGAGCATGGGTTTCATGTCGATCCAACCAAGATCCAGGTCATTCGTGACTAGCCATCCCCGATCACACTCACTGAGCTTCGAAGCTTCTTAGGCCTTTCCAATTTCTATCGTAGATTCTTGTTGGGATTCTCCCACATTGCACGGGCCCTTAGCTAAGTGACCAAGGGTGGTGGAAAAGAAAAATTCGTGTGGGGCCAGTCGCAAAAGAAAGTGTTCAATGATTTGAAGCAACGCTTATGCTCATCCCCGATGCTCTCATTACCCTAGATGCAACAACATTTTGAGATTGAGACATATTCTTCAGACTATGTTGTGGGTGCATTTCTCACTCAACATGGACATCTCGTGGCCTATCATAGTGAGACACTATCGTATGTCGTCTGTAAGTACCCAATTTACAAAAAAGAAATGTACTCCATTATACAATATTACCGCCAGTGGAGGCATTACATTCTTGGGAAGGAGAATTTCATCCACACTTATCATAAGCCTTTGCATTTCATATAGATACATGGTAAATTACAGAATGATCGCGATCAAAATTGGTCCACACACTTGCAACAGTTCCATCTCAACATCAAGTATAAGACAAGGAGCACCAACTGCGTCCTTGACTGCCTCAATCGATCTCTAGTTACAAAACTAACCACGATGCTACATTCCAGCAGACCTGAGACCTCCAGATGGCACCAACTCTACAAGAGAGATCCTGACTTTTCCATTACCTACCATATGTTGGGCACAAACATAGTTGTCACTGATTTCCATATTCAGGACAAGTTGTTGTGCCATCTGGGCCATCTCTGCATCCCATCAAGTGAGTGATTAAATTTTATTTTGGAATCTCACTACAATCCGGTGGAAATACAATTTGACTTAGAAAATATAGTAGCAGTGTTGCAAAAACATTTCTATTGGCCAAAACTTCGATAGGATGTCAATAGGTATATCAGGTCCTACATGGCCTGTGCCCTTTCCAAACTGACCATTAAGAAACAAGGCATATACACCCCTCTTCCTACTCTTGAAAATCCCTGGGAATCCATCTTGATGGACTACATGTCAGACCTTCCTTCAACCAAGCAAGGAAATGTCTGTGTTTTCATGGTTGTTGATTGATTTTCAAAGATGGAGATTTTGGCCGCCTACAAGAAGAGCATCACAAAGAAAGCCACTGCCAATCTCTTCTTTGAACGAGTGTGGGTACATTTTGGGATGCCAAAAACCATCATCTTAGATCATGACAATCGGTTCCTCAACACATTCTACTAGAGTCTCTAGTCACGGATGGACACCAGGCTTACTAAATCCACGACCTTCCACCCCCAAATCGATGGCCAAACTGAGTTCGTCAACATGGTGATCATGCATATATTGCGCATGTACAATTCCAAACATCCACGTACATGGGGTGAGAGTCTTCCCTATGTTCAACATAGTTACAATAGATCCATACCTATCTCGACTGGTCATAGCCCCTTTTAGGTGGGGTTGGGATTTCAACCATTGGGTCCCATGGATGTTGCACTACCCCTTGCGTCCACATAAGCATAATTGTCCCATGCTCAAACCGAAGCCGAAAAAGACACCCCATTCATTGAACGAATCTAGCACATCTGCCAACATGTTCATGATATTTTGCAAAATTCTAATGCCAAGTACAAGCAACGCCATGATCAACACTGAGTTCCCCACAAGTTTCAGATGAGTGATAAAGTTTGGTTGCATTTGCAGAAATAACGCCTTATAGGACCCCATCATAAGCTTCTTCCACTCCGTTATGGACCTTACACCATCACCAAGGATATTGGTGACAATCTTTTTGAGCTCAACATTCCCCCCTTCCTTGGCTTGCACCCAATGTTTAATGTGGACCTCCTTCGACCATACTTTCCACCATTATTGGACACCTCAAAGATAGAAGAATAGTTGAAACTTATAGATCTCAATTCTGATTGCATGGAATAAACATCCACTGATCAAATTGTGGACACACAAGTCAAGGGTAATCTCCAATAGAAGCTTTAGCTTTATCGTGTTGTCAAAGAAGGGAAACTCCTGCACTAAGGCAAGTGGATCACCAGGGTCCAAATTCAACAAAACATTCCTCATCTGATGGGGGAACTCAACGCAATGGAGACCATTGTATCCCAAGGGGGGGAGTATTGATTTAGCTAGATATCGGTGGCCACCCACCTCTTCCAACTGGCTCACATATAGTTTCCATTTTGGCATTTTGTTTTTAGCTTTTCGGATCCTAAACTTTTGGGGCCATTTTGAGGCCCTAAACAATGTTTTTTGGACCCTATTCCTCGGATAGACACTTATAATGAGCTATTTGTGCACCTAAAATGGATATCATATACAAAAGTTACGACCCCAAGAAGTTGATGTACCAACTTATCCCATCGAGGCCCACATGACTTTTGGTGCTTCATCTCCTAGGTTTAGGTTTTTGGATGTCTGGGGTTTTCTTATTACTTGTTGATGCTAAAAAGGATTAGAGGCCTCATTGTAATGTGCTCAGGCGAATGCATGTAGTCACCACATCTCTTCTCAGAGATTAGCTACCACCATTTAAGAAAGATTGTTTCATTATGCATTTTAAAGTTTCAACAAATTTATTTATTGAATAGAAGTTATGTTTCATTGTATCTATATTATTGTTCTTCGTATATGTGTGTTAATGTTATAGATATGTGTTTCATTTCTTTTCGCTCATAAATCTAGATCATTCAGGTTGGAGCCTGTAAATCAAGGGGTTGGTGTCTCCTTCTAGTTGGTGTTGTAGAATTTGGAAGTTGGTTCTTCCTATTAATGTACTCTTGATATATATAATAAAAAGTTCCATGGTTTTCTCCCATTTGGGTTTCCACGTAAATTCCAATGGACTATGTACTTGATGTGATGTTTCTTATGTTTATATGCTCATGATATATTAATGATATACTGAAGATAAATTTGACATTTATATATTGTGGTTAAAAGTGGAAAAATTTATCATACTGATTCACCCCCTCTTAGTATTCCAATAATTTCAACTCCATGTTAAGTAATGAAGGAATTACACATATCTCTTATATTGGGATGCATAAAACACCTATTGATGGAATATGATAGGATGTCAGAAAATATATTAGGTCTTGCATGGCCTGCACCATTGCCAAACTGACCGTTAAAAAAAAATACATGTACACCCCTCTGCCTACTCTTGACAGGCCCTAGGAATCCATCTCGATGGAATACATGCCAGGACTTACTTCAACCAAACAAGGAAACAACTCTGTTTCCATGGTTGTTGATCAATTTTCCAAGGTGGTGATTATGGCCTCCTACAAGAAGAGCATCACAACGAAGGCCACTACAAAGATCTTCTTCGAACAAGTGTGGGTACATTTTGGGATACCACAAACCATCATCTCAGATCGGGACAATCGATTACTCAACATATTCTGGTCGATTCTCTGGTCACATCTTGACACCAAGCTCACCAAATCCACGACCTTCCACCCAAAAATGGATGGCCAAATCGAGGTCATCAACATGATGATCGTTCATGTCTTGTGCATGTATACTTTCAATCATCCGTGCACATGTGATGAGAGTCTTACCAATGTTCAACACAGTTACAACAGAGAAATAACTATCTCAATTGGCCATAGCCCCTTTCAGCTGGGGTTGGGATTTCAACCATTAGGTCCAATGGATGTTGCACTACCCCTTGCGTTTGTTAGAGACAACTCTTGTCTTCGGCATCAGGATATCCAGGTCTGCAGGTTGCATGAGGAGCGCCCAAGCACAACGCACAAAAAGCGTCCTTTTCGGACTTAAAATCAAGCGAGCGGGCAGGATTATAGTGTCAATGGTCCGAATCCATCCATATGAGTAGATCAACGGTTGGCGGGAAATCGCAAATAAGGAAGTGGCGCCGAAGTTAACACAATAGATCGTGCCCATAGTGTGTAGGGGAGAATAGCATCCGTCCATCCAGAGGACGTGTGGTGCGAGATCTAGTCGCGTCGGCATTTCAGCATTCGGAAGTTCGAGGGGTGAGAGTTTCATGTTGTTCCACATCCCAAAACCCTGAACCCCGATAGTGCCAAAAGCGCCGAAAGTGGGGCCCGCGGTATCACAAAACATTTTCAGCCGTTTATCAGCAAAGGGGACACCTGGCGGAAAACTGAGCCATCTCGGCGTTTCGCTCATCATGATTTCAAGAAGCGAGGATCAACCCCTTCATATCCACGAACGCCGAAAGCACCTTTGGGAGTAAGCGCTGGGCCACAGCCCGCGGTCACTTGAGAAAGGAAGAGAGTTATGTAAAGGTGCCAAAGTGTTGGGTTTTTCCACAGAAGGGAATACTGCATCCTCCAAGACCAGTTCAACCCGACTTTGATCCTGGTCCTTGCTAAAGAATTAAATGAAGCTGAACAGAGGTAGTTGAAACCTCGACTCACTTATTGAATGCAAGGAATGGGGGTTTCGGCAGACAGTCTGCCCAAGACGGTCCTATACACTGATTTTCTCCAAAGGGTCATGGCTGGTCCTCATCTAACCAGAGAAATTATGTGCACACCATGTTGGCTTTTAATGTTGCAACTATCTCCCCTGCAAGAGCCATGCGCAATTAAGGTGGCGTCTGACGAAAGTTATCCGTCCGAATTCGGCTAAAGGGACACCACGCCTTGGATGACTGAACATGCCTTTGTGAGGTGAATTTTCTTGAGTATATAAACTCAGTCTTCGTATTTTGTATCCATCGATGGTAGAGCAAAGCTCCCGAGTGTAATGTTTTAACAGACGCTCTAGTTTTCTGGTTATGCATCTGTATGTAAGATTTCTGGTGTTATGAAAGACAGTTTCCCTGTTTCATCTAGTTTTCATGTCATACTGAGGGAGTTCATGATTGACTGATTCACATGAATTATTGCAGTTGCGTTATGATAAAGGTTTTATTGTGACACTATTGTATTCCCTGGTTTTCTGTGTTTGAATGTAGGATGATCTCGCGTTTAAATGCATTCTCCTACAGTCTGCTAGAAACCTGATGTTGACAATAGACCTTTTGCATCTCTCCGATATAAGTATTCCCCCCTTACTCACCCTTACTACGACTCACTGTCTGAAGTATGTCCAAGACGTCACCTACCCATGCATGTCGGGCCTAGTTTCGGAGTCGAAACAATATCGTCCAAGTTTACTTCCATTCGATCACCCCTTCCATACACAAACTGTGACATAAACTGATGGGCGTTGGGCTCTTCTCCTGCAAGAAATCCAGGAGTGACTTCTGACGCCAACATTTCTGGCACCGTTTCCGGGGAAGAAGTTGAAAATTTTCCCTGGGATTGAACGACATTGAACCTCTGATTCCAAAGGTGCATCGGGTATCAGAGCCTTTGAAGATTGCTACTGTGCACCTGGCAAATCCACTGTGACGACTCCACTGTTTCGACTCCACTGTGGCGAACTTGCCGTGTCAATTGTGGCTTTCAAAGGCAGACACACGCAGTCCCATCCACAACTACCTCTAGCTACACCTGAAACTGATCGGGAGGTGGTTCTCGGAAAAGGAAAGGCCTCTGAAGGAGAAGCTATCTTCGCTGAACCAGGTAATCCTCCATCTCCTTCTGTAAGAACTCCTTTTTCTCCTCCTCAGTTTCCTAGCAGACCGCTTTCTGAAGCTTCCCGTTTCCTGA
>ML837450.1:49957-61825 GCA_009831015.1 Picea engelmannii | reverse complement strand
CATTTCTTAATGGAGATCTAGAGGAAGAAGTATATATGGAGCAACCTAAAGGATTCTCTTTGATAGATAATCCTAATTATGTTTGTAAGCTGAAGAAGGCCTTATATGGACTAAAACAAGCACCAGGAGCTTGGTATTATAGACTGGACAAATTTCTACAAGAAAAAGGGTTCAAGAAAGGTACTGTTGACAGTAACCTTTGCATTAAGTCTGAAGGAGATAATTTACTTGTTGTTTTGGTTTATGTAGATGATATTATTTTTGGTTGTACTAATGAATAATCTGTCCATTGGTTTTCTAATTCTATGAAAAGAGAATTTGAAATGTCCATGATAGGAGAACTATCATATTTTCTTGGCTTACAAGTAAAACAAAGCTCTGCAGGAATTTTTATTTCTCAAGGAAAATATTTGAAAGAAATGTTGAAGAAATTTCAGATGAAAGATTCTTCTATAGTTAGCACACCTATGGTGGTTGGTTGCAAACTGAGTAAAGATGATATCTCATCTGATGTTGATCAAAGGACATATCGCTCTATGATAGGCAGTCTTCTATACATCACAGAATCCCGTCCTGATATAATGCAAGTTGTTGGAATGGTAGGTCGTTTTCAGTATGCTCCTAAACAAAGTCATTTGGTAGTTGTCAAAAGGATATTTAAATACTTGAAGGGAACAATGACTTATGGTCTGTGGTATCCTAGAAATCAGAATTTCTAGTTAGCTTCTTATTCAGATGCAGATTGGGAAAACTGTGTTGATGAGAGAAAAAGCACAAGTTGAGGAGCATTCTTTCTGGGTGACTCATTAGTTGCATGGCTTAGTAAAAAGAAAGGATCCATTTCATTATCCACTACAGAGGCAAAATACATTGTTGCTGCTACTTCCTACACACAAATATTATGGATGATACAAACTCTTGCAGATCTGAAGGTAACTTACATTGACCCTATTCCAATTCATTGTGATAACGCCAGTGTCACTAGTGTCTCCAAGAATCCTGCTCTTCATTCCAAGACTAAGCATATTCCAATAAAGTACCATTTTCTCATAGAACAAGTTACAAACAAAATTGTTCAGCTAAATTATATTCCTTCCAAAGAACAGATGGCTGATATCTTTACTAAACCATTAGAAACGTCCCCTTTTGGATATCTTCGTCAAAAATTGGGGGTTATAATTTCTTGTGCCTAATATTCTTACCTGGTCAGGGGGAGTACTTATTGAATATCTAGTGTATTTCCAAGATGCTTACAGTCGATAGGGGGAGTATGTTTTTCAACAAGATCAGGGGAAGAATGTTTCTTCTTTGACATTGATGTCAAAGGGGGAGAAAAGAGTTCGGGAGGAGATTCAAGTCCGAATGCATGCGGGTGCTTGTATTGCCATCAATGCCAAAGGGGGAGATTGTTAGCAAATATTTAACACACGGTGAATGGCATAAGTACATGAAGAATGTACAGAGGACTGTTGGCATGTTTTACAGGCAACATATACTTTTCATTGATGGCAAGTACAGTAGTGATGATGGCTTGAGTACAACAGTAATGATCAGCGGTGCAGTGATAATCGGGGAAGAGAAACAACCATGTTCGTTGGATCTCTTCCAGAATTCCTGATGGTCGTCATATATGAATAAGAGCATGCAAAAGAGGTAGGTCTGTAAGGTTTGAGAAGAATTTATATTCATTGGCTCCCCTTCAAATTCCTGATAGAATGAGGGTCGTCAGATCTGAATGTAGACAAGAAGAGCGCACTAAAGAGGAGGACAGATCTCAAATGTTAGATCCAAGCGTAGGACCTGACCATCGTTGGATCAAGGAGAACCTGCACGATCTTTAAAGTACAAGGAGAAGTGGGCATACACAATTTTGAAAGAACGAGGACCGTCCATTTACGGGTAGGACATGTGGGGATAGATCGTCAGTTCGTTGACTAGAGAGTCAAAGGAATGATGTTCCCTAACCTCTCGAAATCACGACATGCAAAATCGCAACTTAATCGCAGCCATTGAATCAAGACCAGATCTGAATCGTTGATTCCAGTCCATGTTAGAGTTTCGAGGATCGAGAGTTGGAGATATCAAGTAATATCATCCACAGGAATCCCAATTTCGTGATATGCAAAATCGTGACTTAATCACAACCATTGAATCAAGATCAGATCTAGACCGTTGATCCAACTCTATATTGGAGTTTCGTGAATCATGACATGGAGAGACAAGGAAAAATGCAACAAGAATTCCGAAATCGCGATCTAATCACATCCATTGAATCAAGATTGAATCTAGACCATTGATCCAAGCCCATTTCGAGGTTTCGAGAATCGAGTGTTGGAGATGTCAAAGAATATTAACATCAAGAATCCCAATATCGCGATATGCGAAATCGTGACGTAATTGAAAACATCAGATCAAGATGTGATCTGGATCATTGATACGACTCCATTACGGAGTTTCGTGGATTGGGACTTTGAAGTGACAAAAACACTGAACGTCAAGAGTGTCAAAATTGCGATGTGTGAAATCACGACTGAATCTGAACCGTCAGATCAAGATATGATCTAGACTATTGATCCAACTTCTCTATGGAGTTTTGTGGATAGGGATTTGTAATTGAGAAGAACATTGAACATCAGGTATGTCGAAATCGCGATATGGGAAATCGCAGAATGATCTGAACCGTCAGATCAAGTGTTGATCGGAGGGTTACTGTTATTCTCACAGTTAACTCTTCAATTTTGAATCTGTTAGTGAAACAAACTCATGATTACCGATTGGTTGGCATTTCAGTTGCTGAGACAGTTGTCTTCCTTTTTACTAAGGAGATGGGAAGTTGAACCACCGTGAGTGTGAATAAAATAAAATGATATAGACAGCGTATGGTTGGTCGTTCTGTATGAAAAATGAATGAAATTGTAAGAAAGGAAAAATCATGGAATGTGTTGTGTGAGATTGAAAATATGCACAGTGTGAGATGAAACTCAGAGAAGAGTAACAGATGATGAAGAGAAGCAAGAGCAGAGCATAATGACAGAACAATTTGATGCAGAGAAGACCTGCTGAACAGACAAAGGAAGAGAAGAATAGAAGAACAGTTAGTAGAAGACCAGATTTACAGAATAAAGAAAGATTGGTAAGAATTGATTTATCTTCTTAGTTGACTGTTTATTTATTCATATATATTCTAGGGAGGTTAGGAGGTGCTCGGGAGTACTGTTGTCCTCAGAAGTTCAAGTGAGATCTTGAACATAGGAAGTTTTAGCTTCCATCTGCTTGTAGCCAGAGAAACCAGGGTGGCAGGGTGGTGCAAGGGAGAACAAGTGTTCTCTGTTATACAGGTTGGAGCCTGTGTAACTGGAAGTTGTTCCTTCCATCCAGTTGGTGCTGGAACATTAAGGGAGTTAGTGCTTCCTTCTAGTGGGTGCTAGAGAAACCAGAGAGTTGGTTCTCTCAAATAAGTTGTATATTGTAAAACATAGGTAGCAACCTCACATTGAGTTGGTGCTCAATTATAGATGATGTACAAAACTTAAAAGACTGCCTATCATTTCGAAGAAGAAGAGGTTTTCTCCCTTTATGGGTTTCCTCGTGAAAATCTGTCTCTATGTATACCTTTTGTGTTACTGATGCTCTTTACTTTTACCATCCATACGTTATATATTGTTGATGATCACTTGAAGAAAGATTAATAATGTTTTCATAGACTTAAAATTTTTTAAGATCAATTACAACTGATTCACCCCCCCCTCTCAGTTGTGTTAGTAATTTCAACATCTTTGACCTCTATTGGTAAAGGAGGCAGTTGGAAAACTTTCATCTTTAAATTCGAGAAACACCAACTTAGGTTCTAGGGTTTTGATTCTATCGATGGATGTTTCTCTAAAAAGGAGTTGGCTATTCAACTATTCATGTAGATTCGTATTATTTGACTGAGTGGATTTGGGTTGATAAATATTACTTGTTGATGAAGCAGTATGTTTAAGGTATCTTCTTGTTTTCAGAATTTTTTCAGGATCGGATACAGTGGAGGTCTGCTTATTGTCTAGATTTTTTATGGTATTATTTCTATTAGAATCCAGTTTATTAATTGTGGAGTCTCCAAGTGAAATATAAAAATATCCTGATAAAGTGTTCGATTTTTGTTCACTATCAAAGAAAGAAACTTACCAATGTCGTTCTTCCTAGGGAAAAATAACTTCATTTCTTCGTTCCCCGGCAATGGCGCCAAAAAGATGTTGCTCCTAAGTTTATAATTAAGGCTTCAAAGTATAATGTCAAGGCATCTGAAAAACAAAGAGAATTTAATATATGGAAATAAAAATCAATTCTTTAGTGAAAGAATCTATGGTTGATTCCTAAGTTGTCTTTGCCTAGCTTCCCAACATTCCTGGATGCTTATGTCCTGTTCAATTACTACCCATGAACATTCAAGTTCAACCCGGATGTTAACAGTCTCTAATATGGTATTAAACAAGGTTAAAGTGATGTTGTTCTGATCTGTAAGACTGGGTTCTATACTAGGTTGTCTTGCGACAGGTACAGTCATGTAGAAACGAAAATTAAAAGATCTGATGTTTTTATGTTTTCTTTTTCTATTTTCAATTATATGAGAGAGATTCCTAAAATTAAATGAATGGTATAACAATTCAGAGGTCGTTTTCCATGTCTGAGTCAAATTTGAAAATAATGAATGTGATGAAATAAAAAAATAAAGATGTTAAAACAAAGAGAGTCATCAATCATAGAAGAATCTCACTCTGATACAAAAGAAGAAAAATGGATGGGATAGTTTTAATGAAGCATAAAATATGGTAATCTAACTAATTCTCAGGTCTTGTGTTTGCTAATAGCAAACAAAGAGGAAAATATATAAGCAATCAGATGACCAAATAAACATATAACCATAGTAGATGTTGTACTAAGTTATGATTAGGCATTCATCAAATACATACTAATAAAGATGTTGGAATATGAAAGAGTAGAAGAACACATAACTCAGGATTGACGAAATATGGAGTCTCTGGTTTGCAATTGTCTGAATTCTCGAAAAGGAGATATTTCTTCAATTCCATCAGCCAAGAAAAATCCATCTTTAAGTATTTTTAAATTATGTCTATACAAAAGGTTACCAATCCTAGACAATTGGAATTTTCCTTACTCCTAGTTGCTAACAGTTATAGAATAAAAACTTGAGCCATTTCACTTGGTTACTTTTTATCTCTCTCTCATATTGGCAGGACGGGCATGCATGTGTTACTTCATTATTTATTTGAAGTACTCCCTTCACTTGGCTTGAGACACTCGATGCACCTGCTTATAAACTGTACTAATATTCTTGAAGGCTCTCTCACATCCTTTGCATCAAAAAGATACATTTTTCTTTGTAATTTCAACAACCTTCAATCCTTTTACCTTAAAAATTTATTGACTGCAACTGTAAATTTGGCTTTATGAACCATCTATCCATTTGAGTGACGTCAACCCGTTTCAACTGTGAAATTTCAATCTGGGCTTCATTTAAGCTTTCTTTGATGTCTAGTTGATGCTTTATAACATTGATTTGTCTTAGTACTCCAGCACAATCATCCTTTTCAATGCCCAATGATTTTTTATCTAGAAAATCAAAAGCCTCTTCACAAGCTTCCTTTATTTCTTTGTCCATTTTCTTAATCTCGATTATATTGACCTTGATTTTTTCCACGATAGTCAATCTAGGAGTTACTGGTACCTCTTCTCTAGCCGAAGATATGACTACCTTTTGAAAGGTGGTTCGGGCAGTAGTAGCCTCTTTATCTCTGAAACCAATTTTATCTAATGATTGACCCATCTCCCAAAAATAATCTTGGATGATCCCTACCTTATAAAAAAAGTTTTTTTGTACTGGTTCCAGCTTCTGATGCACTTCCAGTGCCTGGGATTGAAACATTTCTATATTTACAACCTAGCTTTCAGTAGAACTCAATTTAGCTTGCAGTTGCCTTACTAATTCTTCTTGCTAGATGACCTTCCCTTGACTTGCTTGAGAAGTCTTGTGTACTTCTTCAAGATCAGATTTAAGTTGTTGAATTTATTGTCTATCTTTAGATCTGACCTGTTCGAGTCCTTTACTGACCTCATTTTTGATATTATTCTTTGTATTCCTTATTTGATCTCGCAGCTAATTTATCATCTAATTCCTCTTCCTTAGAATTTATTTCAAATTATCAACATAGAATAAGTTGGTCATTGCAAAAGCTCCCAAAGATCCTTCCACCTCTGTAGAAAAATCTTCTTCTTCCAAATTTTTCCCATATAATAATACTCTATGCTCTTTTACCATTGCACCCTCTCTCATGTGCATTTATTTCTTTACCATGACCTTTCTTTTCTTACTGAAAAATAAATTGATGGGAGGTATCTCCTCGACAGGGATAGGCATGAAATCGCTTATGAAAATTTATGTTGTATTAGGGTTTCCTCTGGTGAACTATAATGGTGTGAAAACCTCAATGGGGTTTTCGATTTCTGTGGATAACTTTTTCCTAGCCTCTTCAGTTGTTGATTTCTCAGGAGAAGATGGTGGTTTTTCTTCTCCATTATTTACTATTGTCTCTTTTTTATCTTTGCCCTGGTTGTCTAATATCTCTGTCTCTGGGATATTTCCCTTATGAGTCAAGACCTCAATTTTCTCCATGTTTTCCATGGTTTCTTGTTTGGTATATATCACAGCTTCTAGATTTTGGGTCTCTTCTTGTTGTGTATCTGGGGATTTTAGGCTTTGCTCTTGTAATACTTTGGGTAGGCCACTTCTTTAGTGTTTTGGAAATTGTAAAACTCATCCATTTCACCAGGTAGCAGAGCTCGAACTCAGCTCAGAACTTCTTGGTAAGATCTTACCCCTCATAGCATTTCATCATGAGGGGACTCTTCATGTTCATACTTTTTAAGATTCCAACTGGCCATATGGTTTCCCACGAACCTCTGTGGATCGTGCTTCTTGAATTCAATGTTAAACAACTTTATCTCTTCTAAAGTTGTAGCCTCCACCTTGGAGTGACCGAAATCCAATAAGGAAAATGAACCAATAGATAAAATAAAAAGATGGCCATACCTTTTTCTACATGAATTTTATCTCTTTGCTAATCCTGCTGAGTATTGTTTGTCGTGAAAATTCATGGCACACAAGTTTGTCTAGTAAAAAATGCAGTAACTCATATGGAGGGACCGAGCAGCTGAAAACTCTGATATAAGAGAAATGTTCCTCTATGTACTAGTCCACCACTTTCCCCATGCTAACCATAACCTTGTCTAAAATTCTTGGCGGTGGGTGACCAAATATAACAATATGCATCGACACCACTAACCAATTAAATATTTCATAAAGGAAATATTTTCCCTTTTCTTCCCAGAGCTTTGAATGGTAATCATGAATTGGTTCTGAACTGTTTGGAGTCCAACTCCATCTCATCAGCGAGAAAGGAGTCATGAAACAAATAGCGTCCATAACATAAGCTAACATAAAGAATGAAGTTGGTTTCCCTTTGGTTTTATTTGTTTGGTATTCTGAGATTTCGCTAGCCAGATTATCTGACAATATCTTTTCCCAGTCAAAATAAAATCCTTTCGCTACCGAGTGAATAATGGAAACCCATGGTAGAAATAAATTGGTCATGTTCTCTTTTTCATAAATTATGCACATCATCATGGCTATATACATGAATTGTGGTTCAAGCAATGAGATGGAATATACATCGTGAGATTTGTCTTTGAAATTTTCGGGGGGTGAACACCAGTCTTTCATTAGGGAGGAAAGACTCTTTCCATACTGATCACACTCCTTATTATTAAAATTCAATAGAAAACTGGCATTATAAATGAATTTTGATGTTGCAAAGAATTTATACATGACCTATATGTGTTCTGGTCGAAATGACCAAACAACTACTTTCTAAGAGTTGAATATTATTCGAGTCAGGATATCCACATGATCCAACGCCCATCCAATCATGTCAGTGTAAGGTAAAAGCCTCGGCCTGGTTGCTATATTATGCAGTTCTTATTGAGAAATAATCTTATATTTGGTAGATAAGTTATCCTTTTCATTGTCGCTTGAATCGTCGAGACAATTTACCACTTTGTATTGTATGGTTTTGAACACATCCATGCAGGTTCTAAATATGTTTATATTTCTGGGAGAAGTATCAAAGATAACATCTATGTTCTGGCCAGAACTTTCACTAGCTACTTTAGTCACTTTCCATGGAGCCATGATATCAAATTCAGAGTTTTGTTACCTGTTACAGAGAATGAGAATGCCGAAAGCTAGTTATTTCGCTAAGTAAGATCTAAGAAACCAAGAAAGTGACTTAGAACTATAAATCTTATTTTCCTTAAACACATAAACCATGTGTATACCTTCACTGACAACGCCTTTAATTACTTTAATAAAAAATATTTGGGTGTTAAAATTTGATCTTATTTGGAAGCATTTCCCTAAATGAGATATTAATGTCATTTATGGTCAATATCTCAAAAAAGCGCAAAATTTGAAAGTATCTGAGTTAATTTTGAACAATAGATTAATTAGAGTATAATCCTCATTTAGTAACTTAATTAATTATACCTATCACTTAATCAAGTTTCAGCATTTCGGGTCTCAGGGATCTTTAAAGTAGTTTAAACTAAGACTTACGAAAAGTGAAGTTGCCACATGTTTTAATTAACTATAATCATATATAACTCTCTTAATTAATCACAATTAGTTTTAAAATGTTGGGGTTTCGGGTATCGAGACTTCAAAGCCTTTATATGTAAGAGCATCCCAAATCACAAAGTCGTGATGAGATTTACTCTTTGTTAATGTTACTTAATTGTTGATGAACCTGACTTATCATTTAATACTTTTGTGAGTTCAGGGATCGAGACTTCGAAGATGCTCAATATTGAACCTTTGTACTTCGCGAAACCGCGACTCCCGAAATTTCAAAAGAAAAAAATTATATAGATTGATTCATTAATTGAAAAGGTAGCTCCATAATCTTCTAAGACATTTAAACTGTTGGATTGATCGGAGGACTTTATTTCGACAGTGATTATCCAAGTGCATTTTTGTTCTTTTTTTTTTATTTAAACAAAAATGAAATTTATTTTAGTCTAAGTTTTAGAAAAATATATATGTTTCAACATAGGCTCCATCTAGGGATCTCATCTCCTAGTAGGACGAGAAGAACATGTAGACTAAGTGCCTTTATGCTAGATGGGAAAAAATCTCTATTGCCAAGGGTAAACCACAACATGTTGGCAAATGTTTAACAAATAGCGTATGCTTTTCATTGATGGCAAGTACAACAGTGAAGATGGCAGGATCAGAATGTGCATCGATGGACAAATAGGAACAACGTAGGCTCAGGAGGAATTAGTGCAGAGTCGAAATTATTTCAAGTAAGAAGGATGTGTAAACTTGGAGGAGAAGCGCGCACTGAAGAGATCGGAGAGATCTCGCGAACTCGGGGGTTCGCAGGATAAAGGCCAAAGTATTGGGTGTTTGAAGTCACGAGGCGCAAGGTCACGAAGCAGCAAAGTGGCAAGAAGATCAGGACCATCCATCTGTGAAGGAAGTGTGGCAGAGATCAGAGAGATCTCGTGAACTTGGGGGTTCATAGGATAAAGGCCAAAGTATTGGGTGTTCAAAGTCGCGAGGCGTGAGGATGCGAGGCGACGAAGTGGCGAGAGATTTACAGCCATCCATCTGGGGGGACAGGTGGCGAGAGATTGAGAGATCTCGCAAACTCGGGAGTTCACAGGTTGAGAGTCCAAACATTGGGTTCTCCAAGTCGCGAGGTCATGAGGTAGCGAGGGAAGGACAGCCATCGGATACGAATCACAGGAGGACCGTTGGATCTGCGCAGGGATCACACGTGGAGAAAGATCGTCATCTCGTTGACTGGAAAGTCAAAGGAACAACGAGATGTAAGATCGCGATTTAATCAAGGACCGTTGGATCAAGAGGATGCGTGGTGAAATATCAAAGCACCATAAAGCTCCATCTCGGAGCCTCACCTATCGCGACTTGGAGTGACGAGAACCTCCATCACAGGAATCACGAGATGCAATATTGTAAGAATATCAGGACCGTTGGATCACCAACAACGTGGACCGTTGATCTGAGATCCATCTCGGAGCCTTGCCTATCACGAATTGGACTGACGAGAACCTCCATCACAGGAATCGCGAGATGCGAGATTGCAAGAATATCAGGACCATCAGATCACCAAGAACATGGAACGTTGATCTGAACTCCATATCGGATCCTCTCCTATCGCGACTTGGAGTAACGAGAACCTCCATCATAGGAATCGCGAGATATGAGATTACGAGGATATCAGGACCGTTGATTCATCAAGATCATGAACCGTCGATCTGGGTTGATGAAGATCATAAGTTCGCAGCAAAAGTGCAAAACGAGAAAATAACGACAATACCCTTCAGAGTTAATCCAACGGTGCAGGTGAATTTGAACAAGATTGGAGGGCTACTGTTGCACAACATAGTAAAACTGCCAGTAACCATTGATGGTTTCTACCAGAGAATGCGAAGAGACTTTGGTTTGATTTCCAGAGGAGCAGAAGAGTCACATGGAAACTGCTAGTGGAATGAAGATGACTCGTGGAGGCGATTGACAGTTGTATGGGATTGAGGCTAGAACTGAAACAGAGAAGGTGAGCTCTACTGTCATAGAGAAGACGAAGAGTCTCAATTACCAGAGAGGCTAAGGACTCTCAGCATAACACCCAGTGATACTGGACACGTGGGGTGAACCACCAGAGAAGCTGAAGAGTCACGATGATGATCAGATAGAGCACTCGAGAGGTGGAGGATAATGAAAGAGAGTATGCATGCAGAGGGATGGAGAACATTGAATGCACAAGGTGCATAGAAGCTATAAATACAGGGTACATAGAAGAGATTGTGTTGTTGTTGTTGTTGGAGGTTGTTGTGATTGTTGTTGGTAAAGGTAATTTAGGTGTGAAGAAGGAGGAGAGTGCAGCAGCTGAATAGCACAGAAGAGGAACTGTGAAAAGAATGGATATGGCGCACAGAGCATAAAAAGAAGAAGACCAGACAGCACCAGAGATGTGAGCAGAAAGGCAATGAGGCAGACAGAGCAACGAAATGCAACAGAACAGTGATAAGACTGGTAAGCCATTGTTGAACATTATATCACTGTAATAACTTTGAGTAACAAAGAATTAATATTTCAGGGTGGTTGGGAGGTGCTAGGGAGGATTGTTGTCCTCAGAGTTTCAAGTGAGTCCTTGAACATAGGGAGTTGTAGCTTCCATCTGGTTGCAGCCAGAGAAACCAGGGTGGCAGGTTGGTGCAAGGGAGAACTCTTGTTCTCTATTTTACAGGTTGGTGCCTGTATGATTGGAAGTTGGTGATTCCATCCAGTTGGTGCTGGAAACACTCAGGGATTTGGTGCTTCCTTCTAGTTGGTTCTAGAGAAATAAGGGAGTTGGAGCTTCCTTCTAGTTGGTGCTAGAGAAACCAGGGAGTTGGTGCTTCCTTCTAGTGGGTGCTAGAGAAAACAAAGAGTTGGTGCTCTCAGCAACTAGCATCTTGCAAAACAGAGGTTGTAGCCTCAATATGAGTTGGTGCTCATATGTATGATACTGTAAAGATTGTAACCATTACTTATCATATAAAGAAAAAGATGTTTTTACCCTGCATGGGTTTCCTCAGGAAATATCTATCTCTGTGTTTCTCATATATGTGACTAATGTTGAATGTGTCATTGTTTATTTCCCTGCATTATTGTGATCATCATTTAGTGTCTCAGCAAAGAGTTTAAAAGAAGCATAATTGTTTAAGCACGGTAGCAACTGATTC
>WSFP011299472.1:0-45669 GCA_009831015.1 Picea engelmannii | reverse complement strand
ATTGGTTTGCAAAACTTGGAGGCCAAGGAAATAGTGCAAAAAACTTAAGTCTGTCATTTCAAATTTCTTCTTAAGGTTGGTTTTCACATGGTTTAAAAGTTTTGAGTCACTACCAGTAAGGATAAGGTCATCAACATAAAGGACACAGATTATGAGATGGATTCCTACTTTCTTGGTATAGACATTAGGATTGGAATGACATCTAGAAAATCCTGTATCAACAAGAAAGTTTTCCATTTTGGCATACCAAGCTAGGGGAGATTTCTTAATACCATAAAGATATTTCTTAAGGTGACACACAAGGATAGAGTCATTCTGGAAATAACCAAGAGGTTGTTCCATGTAGATTTATTCTTGCAAATCCCCATGCAAGAAGGTGGATTTAAGATTCATCTGATGGACCTCCCATTTATGTGAGGCAACAAGAGAAAGAACAAGGTAGATGAAATTCATTTGGGATACTAGGGAAAATGTTTCATTATATTCAATTCCTTCAACTTGGGAAAATCCTTTGGAAACTAACCAAGCTTTGTTCCTTTCAACACTTCCATCCGATGCATACTTATTTCTGTAGACCCATTTACATCTCACAAGTTTTCTTCCTTTTGGAAGAGGTACAATATCTCAAGTATCGTTTTCCATTAAAAATCAATACTCTTCATTGATTGATGTATCCCAATCTAGATGACTTGAAGCTTCTGCAAATGTCTCTAGATCATCAGTCTCTGAAACTTGAGCCAAAAGAGAAGAGGCTCGCTGGAACTGAGAACATGTCCGACGCTGATTTGAAGGATCGATGACAAGATCACCAACTTTTTCTCATGTTGAACGAACCCATCTAGGAAGCGATGGTTTTGGTGTTGGTTCAGGTTCAATGGACTCATATGGAGGAAGGTGAGCAGGTGGAGGTAGATTTTCATCCTCACTGTCATCATCTGAAGAAGAAACTAGAATAGGAACATAAGAAGACACAAACACCGAATATGGCTCGTAGGCCCAAGAAGGCAGAAACGTCGAAGATGGCTCGCAGGCCAAGAGATTTTCATCAAATTTAACATCTCTTATAATAATAATTTCATTACAATGTGGTTGAAGAAGTATGTAACCTTTGACATCTTCATAATAACCAACAAATATACACTTTTCACTTTTAGGCTGCAATGCTTTCCTTTTCTCATCAGGAATGTGAGCCTGCTATATTGCCAAATGCGCATAAGTGACTTACATCTGGTTTAATTTCAGTTCAAGCTTCTTTCATAACCTTTGTGCGAGTGCGATTTATTATGTAATTTTCACAGTGGGTGTCTTCTGTCCAATACTTTAGACTTAATCCCTTAGATTGGATCATAAAATTAGCCATTTCTTTTAATGTGCAGTTCTTTCTCTCAACAACACCATTTTGTTGTGGTTTATATGGAACAATGTGTTGCATTTGGATGCCCTGTGTAGTGCAATAAATTGCAAAATTATTGTTCACATATTTGTGTCCATCTATTCTTAAATTTTAAATTTGATGTCCAAATTGCTTTTTCACAAGGGCCTTGAAGGCCATAAAATTGTCAAAAACTTCGCTCTTAAGTTTTAATAAGTAAACCCAAGTACACCTGGAAAATTCGTTAATGAAAAATAATAAATACTTGCACCCAGAAAAAGAAGGAGAAGAAAGTGGACCACACAAGTCACTGTGAACAAGTTGCAAAGGTCCTGAGGCATGCCAAGAGGCACGTTTGTCAAAACTGTCCCGATGATGTTTTCCAAGAACACAACCGACACAAACACCATCTCTACATGAAACCAGAGGAAGACCAGTCACCATCTGTTGATTACATAGTTGCTGCAATGAGCGATAGTTTAGATGACCAAACTGCTCATGCCAAAGTTTGCTCAAGCCATCGCTATGAACAACAAAAATTGATGGAAAATATGATGAACCAAAGTTGTCAAACTGTACAACCTGGTAATATCATCAACAATTATAGTTGCAAGAACATGCTGAGGATCATTTAGATCCTTGATTAGAACTTGGTGGGGTGAAAAATCTACAATCTTACTTTCACCTGAATGAGTGATTTGATATACTGATAGAAGGTTATAGGAAAGACTTGGAATGAATAATACATCATTCAAATGACCATTATCTACCTGAACTATTCCAGATCCTACAACACTAAGATATCTATCATCACCAACAAATATTTTCTTGGTGTAACATTCATTTAGAGTAGAAAATATGGCTTTCTCCTTATCCATATGATAAGATGCTCCAGAATCAATAAATCGCTAATCAAAACAATAAGTAGAAGTTGCATTGAAGGAGAAACCAAAAGCAGAAAATGCATGTCCATGAAAAAAAGAATAAGAGGAAGTAGAATCAATATTGATGTTGTGCTTCTTCATCGCTGCTTCCAAAGCTACCATATTCTTGAAAAATTTGGATTCATCATGACCATCTTTCCCACAAAATTTGTAATCTCTGTCAGTCTTCTTATTTTTATATTCTGCTCCTTTGTCACCATTAGGATCTGAAGCTGTCTGAGTGGGTTTGAGACCCTTGTTTTGATTTTTGTTGTGGTGAGGATATTGCTTCTTGGGATTCTTGGGTTTATCTTTCTGTTGGGAGATTAAGGCTTTGTTGGAGGCACCTGGAGTGATGATCACTCCTAGTTGTACAAGCTTATCTTTCTCTCTAATCAAAGCATCACAAAAGGACTCAAGAGTGGGTTTTTGATAAGCTTTCCCTAGAGCCTCTCTCATGGTATAAAAGGTAGATACAAACACAAAATATGCACTACCTAGCTTATAAAGAAAATATATATGCAACACTCTTCCTCCAGCTTTATGTTACACTCTTCTCATAAAATTCTAAGTGTTTTAAACTTAGATAGATAGTCTTCAATGCAAGAAAATTCATTTGGAGTTAAAGTCAGTATATGATCTTCTAACCGATGTGCTCGAATAATATTGTGTTTACCAAGGACAGATTCAAGCTTTTCCCAAGCTTCATCGAGGTCATCAATTTCTTGAAGGTGGAACCTTAAATAAAGAGAGATGAACATTTCGATTAGTCCACGTGCTTCGTCATTCCTATTATCCCATTTGACTTTATTTTTATCATCAGTGGGTTCTTTTTCCTTTCCCAAGGTAATCCGGTACATGCCTTTAATAAATCCTCCATATGGGATTTCCATTGGAAGTAGTTGGTGCTGGTAAGAAAAATATCACTGAAAGAAGCCATATTAAATATGCAAATAATATGTATTTAAAAACTAAAACTAATGATCTGGATGGAAGGATCTCAAAAAATTAGGCGATTTTAAAAAAATAAAGACACTGAAAATGGACTTTGGATGTGAAAGTTATGCCCTCACTTTTACAACTAAGTTGCTTTATGAAGTGACCCACTTTTATAAAAAGAAGCGAGATAACTTTTACAATGAAGTTACTTTATAAAAGAAAGTTGCATGCAAAACAAGTAACTTTAAAATAAAATATTAAAGCTACTATTAATGATTCACTTTTATACTTGAAGTGAAATACACTTTACAATGGATGCATGAACTTTTTCAAAAAAAAGTAGCAAAAAAGAGACTTGAACTCAAGACCTCTTACTTAATAAGGAAACTTTTAACCAAGTGAGATAACAAAACATATTGTATTGCTTTGAAGGAGGATTGTTGTTGTTTTTGTTGGTGTTGTTGTTTTTGGAGAGCGTGCTCATAAAAAACTTTTTTCACACAAGATTTTTTTTTTCTTCTCGATGACAACAAGGGTTAGATCTCGGTTAGCTTACCCAGAAAATGCACATTTTCCTATTTGTTTCAAATTTATTGAGATCACACAGGGCACAGGAAAAAGAGCATACATAGATCTAAAAGAGTAGAAACCCATAAACAAACAATACAAAACTGAAATAATACTCTGCAAAAATTTAAAAAGGGTGTATTCAGGCATTATACCTCCAGATCTGACTGAAATGGCCGTATCTTGGGCAAACATAAAACTTTTCGAGTGAAACGAAAAGCGTTCCTGACTAAAATGAGTGATATATATGCAATGAAACAATCCTCCTAGCCCAAAAGTGTACGGAAATGACAGAAATCAGAGATGAGGTAACTCGGCTTCAAGATATTGATCTACAATGGGAGCGGTTGTTCAAAAATGCTCTGATATCATGTTTTACAAAACATGTATTCCAACATAGGAGGAACACCTTTAGTAACCACTCACAAAACCAGATCAAAGATCAACACACCGATATTTTTACGTGGTAAAAACCCTACGAGGAAACATCCACGACCCCAACCAACGCAACCACTTGGATCAATTTATTAATGCAAAAGAAAAATATTACATAGAGATTTTACAAGAGAGTTTATCACAATCGATCATCAAAAAATGACCCTCCATTCCCTTTAAATAGAGATCATGGACCAATCGGGTGTTAAGCCATGGATCAATGTAGCTGTTAAGATCGAGGAGAATATGAATCGTCATATCACTCTATGTAGAGAATATATCATGACCGTCGAATTTCCTAAATACAAATGCATACTAATGCATACTAAAGGAATACACTAAGAAACACATTTTTACCTAATGACACATTAGAACAAGTAGATATTAACTAAATCCTAAGTGTCTAAATATCCCAACACAAACCACCATAACCGACCTCTCGAAGGGATCTTTTTCCTTCAAGTGAGGATATGGGTATAGTTAAGATATTTTGAACACTAGGTATGGATGTTTGGTCACTGGACATGATCAAGAGAGGAAACCCATGCCTTAGGTACTAAATGAAACTTCTAGGAATCTAAGGACAACAATAACATGGTGAACCACCAAAAAGGAGCTTTCCGAGGTATCCTTAGTCTCCAAATAAGGATAATCAACATCATAAGGTTTTAACCATTAAATATGAGGATCTGGACCTTAGATATGGCCAGGAGAAGAAACAAAAGAGTTAGGCCCTAAATGAATATTCTAGGATTATGGGGCCAATAATGACACCTTGAACCACCATAAATGACCTTTTGAGGGAAAGTTTTACCTCTAACTAGGTATATAGGTACCATTAGCGTCTTGAGCACTAGGTATGGGTCTCAGGGCCTTGGACGTCGTCAGGGGAGGAAACATGAAACTTAGGCCCTAAAGGAAGCTTCTATCCATCCAAGGCCAAGAAGGATGCCTCTAAAACAACCACACATGACATCTTGAGGGTATCCTAGCCTATGGTTGGGGATGTTGGTGCCACTAAGTGGTTTTAATTAGTATATATGTGTCCCAGGGTCCTATAAATTGTCTAGGGAAGAAGGCCATGCATTAGTTTCTAAAGAAATATTTGAGGCATCTAGAGACATGAACAATTCCTTGAAGCACCACACATGATCAATGGAGCTTATCCTTGGCTTGTAAGAAAGGATGCTAGTGCCATCACAAGGTTTTTAGAATTAGGTATAGGTCTCAAGGCCTTGATATGGTCGAGGGGGAAAAACTAAACCTTAGCCGAACTATAAATCTTCTAGGCATATAGGGCCAAACACAATGTCTCAAACCACCACACCCGACCTCTTGAGGTTTTAGGAAGCTTCCATGGCCCAAGGGTCATGAATGACTCCTCAAACCACCATATATGATCTCTCGAGGGTATCTTTGGCCTTCAAATGGGAATATGGGCATCATTAGGAGATTTTGGGCACTGAGTATGAGTTTTGGGTTCTTGGGCATGATCAAGGGAGGAAACCCATGCATTGGGTCCTAAAGGAATATTGTAGGCATATAGGGCCAATAATGACATGTTGAAACACCAAAAAGGACCTTCCCAAGGTATCATTGGTCTTTGGATGGGGATAGTCAACATTATAAGGTTTTGAACATTAAGTATGAGTCTAGATAATAGATATCGTCAAGGGAACAAACCCAAGATTTAGGCCCTAAAGGAAGCTTCTAAGTTTATGGGGATAAGAATGACACCTTGAACCACCACAAATGACCTTTTGAGGGAATCATTTTCCTCTAACTAGGTATATAGGTACCATTAGCATTTTTGAGCACTAGGTATGGGTATCGGGGCCCTAGACATGGTAAGGGAGGAAACATTAACCATAGGTGGAAATATGGTATGTTATCTACATTTTCATCTGCATGCACTTTAAAATGTGCATGCATTCTAAAGCACATGCGTACTCCTACTTAGGAATGCACTACATGTTCTAAGGTGCATGTGTACTTCTGCTTAGGAACACATGCACATTCCTAAAAAACTGTGTTCACAAGCATGTGTGGCAATTTGAGAAGCAACAAGGCTATAGGATTAGGAACACATGCACATTTCTAATTATTTAGAGTACATATTCTTAACTGTTAAGTGTATATATGGGCATTCACAAGAAGTCAATGGACAAAATTGTGGCAATGCGATGCATAGGAATGCACACACATAGGAACATGCACTTGTTCCAATGTGATGTGTGCATGTTCATGTATACCACATTGCCACAATTTCATCCATCGACTTCTTGCAAATGCCCATCCTTAATAGTTAAGAATATATACTCTAAATAATTAAAAATACATACATCTTTGAATCAAAATAAGAAAACTTATGAGAGAAATCTTAGGAATACCTTATATTACAAACACAAAAATATTATAAGTTAATTTAACATGATTATTATTATAAATATAAAAACGAAAATATATGAAAGTAAATTTGACATGATTATTATTATTATAAAAAGGAAAATATATGAAGTGTCAAATCCCCACATCATGCTTTGCAATCGTACACCTCTTGAGGGTGTGTGGCACCACGGCGTTTCTCACTTGGTTGCTTGACACCACCAAGGATACTTCATCCAGACTACGCCTCTTCACCTAGAGCATATCCATACTTCGTTCTAGGCTACTGATGAATCACACTCTTACTCTAGTGAAACTCTTGTATACTTAGACATTTGTTAACTACTCTAAAACTTAGTCATATATATAAACATACATCCATGAGAAACCAAGAGAACTGTGGAACAAAAAAAAGACAAATATAGATATGGTGTGGGTGACACGAATTGTGCCTAACACTTGGCTAAGTCTTTGTTATTGTGAAACAATTACAACATGAGCACTACCGACTCAGTTTAGAACAAGGAAAATTCAAATGACTCACCTCATGTTACCAAGAAACTCATACACAAATCATCACCAAGACTCTTCTTCACAACTATTTTCACAACTACCTACAATGCACCTCAGATGTGCCCCCAACCACATAATTTGCCTCTTCATTTCCATAGACTTCGATTCTACCTCACACATGCCTCCAAAGACCTGTGTTTCTAGACTTAGGCAAAATCGTCCCAAGATAAACTCGCTCATATCTATTCAATGAATCCACCTTGAGGCAACACAAGTCCTCCCAAGTGGAACAAATTGGCTCCTTGAGGGAGATTGCCCTTTTCGTTTGCCTCATAATTGCAGAGCTCTCTTGTTCTCCTTGTCTTTCCAAAACTTACCTTCCTTGGTTGTGCGCTCTTTTTCTCTTATAGGCTATCCAAATGTCACCATCAAAAACCATTGTTTCCTTTGGGGGTGTCATGCCCCTTCAAAAACCCATGTCCAAATGAATCGTAATGCTCCTTCACGGAATCGGTCACCCAAATGAAACGTCATGCCCCTTTGTGGACCTGGTCAGCCAAATGAACCCATGCGGTCGTCAACCATTGCACCCCTTGGTACCAACACTCCCAATCTTGGTGCGCCCCTCATGTAGGCACACCCCAATTGTTGAACTAACTAGTCCTCTTGGGTGCACAAACCCCTTAGGTGAGTTGGGCCTACTCTTCAAAGTGCACACACCATGCCTTAGCCGATTCGTCCATTTGATGGAGCTCCCAAGTATTTCCCTCAACCCTTCATCAAATTGTCCATTGCATAACTTGTGTCAAAAGGAATCCTGAGTGGATTCATCCCTTGACATGTCGCGCACTCAAGGAACCCCAAATCTCCCCTATATGAAGATGTTTGTCTCCTCATTCACACTGAGCATCCTTCCTACCTGATTCAGACTATGGTGGAAGTGTGCAGGCCCAAGCTAATCTCCCAAGGCCTTACGTCCTCCCCCATCTCAAGTCGTTTCCATCCCCGACAACATCCACAAAATCCGTTCTCTCCAAGTCTCCTCCCGAACTCGTGTCTCTGCTACAACTAAGTCTGCTGGAAACCCCAAGTTTCATGCTAATCAGAAACCCCAAGTTTCCAACTCGCACAACAATGATCCACAACCTGTGCAACCATCCACATTACCCTCTACCCAAAGTTGTGTGAGACCAAAATTTTCACAATGATGGAAATACATCTACTCCCAAAATCTATTCGCAATGTCTAAGCTGCCACTGTCCCACTATGACGATCACTCTCCATTTTGTTGTTGTCGCTGTTTCTCAATTGCTGCTGCAACCTCAACCAAAACTTCAAAAATGTCTAAGTGTTGAACTTCTGTGAACTTGTTGCTACTCCCATACTTCAACCAATGTTTCCATGTCTCCACACACTGTCAACCCCCACGTCTTGAACTGGTTGGGTAGCTAATCCAACTGTCGTGCCCCATCCGTGAGCATGCACATCCTCATGCCTGAACTTAGACTTTTTTGTCACATCTTCGTCACTTTATCCAACTCTAAAGACTAAGGAAAGTGTCCATTCTTGTCTCATCACTGCTTCCATCATTTGATCTTTGTTAAGGATATCCTCCACAATGTCTAAGTGCTACACTTTGAACCTACTGACACATCCTTACTTTGAATTCCTTCCGCAATTCAGTCCATCTAAACAACGATCTCAGAACAAAACTAGGTCACCTTTCACCTTGTTGCACTATGAAGTCACCACAAAGAAAATTCATCCCTGACAACTTGACTCCACTGTTGATCCAAAATGGATCCAGGAAGGCCTAAAAATTAAAGTTCTCGGAATTGGACGAAATCAACACCATTCGGTTTGGATCGTTGCGCTGATTCTTTCCATATAATATTTTTCGCAAAAGGACGCAGTATGCAAAATTTATCACGTTCTGACCGATTTCCCAAACAGACAAAAAGTCAAACTGGTCAAAGTCAACATGTCGTACTGCTGACATCAACAGTACGACATGTGATGTAAGCAATACATGTGGTAACACCAAGATGTGGCACGTGTCACTCATTTTTGGCTTTTTCAGGCTGAGTTGGACCAATACATAATTAACACGTGGCATTGTACAGATGATGACATGACAGGGTGACTAGGTTGTACGGAAGCTGATGTGGCAGTTGACTGGGTATGTGACGTGGTTGTACGATACTGACGTGGAAATACTGAATATATGATGACTAGAAGGTATGGGCCAATCCATAGGCAACACGTGGCCCAATCACAGGGTGCCACGTGGCACCCCAGATTTGGCCAATGTGGAATGGTTCAAAAATTTGTTTTGCCTCCGCAAGTTTCGAACCCATGAACTCTGGTTTCAACAATGGACTTCACTAAATGCATTAACCACCAGGGATATACGTTGGGAATCAAACATAATCGACAAAATATTGTTTTGAATTGACATAGCCGTGAGTTGTGGGATAAGCCCCGGTCGGTGGGGGCTAGCCCAATCGACTAGGGGGCTAAGGACCAAGAGCTAGGATCGAGTGAAGGTGTGTGGAATGTAAGGATTAAGGCACATGGCCCTGCATATGACCAATGCATCGAAGACCAAGGGGCTATAGACCAGGAGCTAGCGCAACAGATGGGCGCATGGAGCATAAGGACTAGGCCATATGGCCATCCCTACAACCAAGGGCTAGGAATCAAGGGGCTTGACAGACTAGCGCACCCAACCTATGGCCACATGGACCTTCCCCATATGACCAGGATCCCGGGAGAAGGGGGTTGCACCCATATTTTTCCTAATTTTGGGTTTTTAACTATATATTAAAGACTTTTATGATTTTTAATGTTGTTTTTAATGGATTTTAGCCATTATTAGGGGATTTGGAGACCGATTTGAGGCCATATCTTGTGAGGAAGTTGGGAGGAGAGCCCCAAATCCACATCTATAAGAATAGTAGGTTTTTGGACAGTAAAAAAATTTCAGAACATGAGAAATGATGAATATTTTGAAATCCAAAGCCATTTTTATGCAGGGAAGCCATTGAGGAGGGAAACTTTGCGGGCCAATTCCAGGAGCTACGCTCAAATTTTTTCAGTGCCATCAGTTGTGTTGGATTCTTGAGGTCGAGAAGAACACAACTAGACCAATTTATAATCCTTTTGACACTTTTCTGATGTACGTTTGAAGCATTGAAGATAAATAAGAAAGCCTCAACCACTAAGACAAAGGCCTAGAGACGTAGGCAATCTTGCCGAACTCCGTTAACAACTTTGCTGTTATGGTTTAATGTTCTTTGATATTACATTATGATCTACATTTAGTTATGATGGCTACTATAATCTCTCATTAAGTTATTCTTTTTTCATTAATTCCTAATTGGTAAATGATCACATGCTTAAAACTTAACCAAGTCTTTAAAGATCAATTACGGATCAAGTGGTATTAGAGCAGGTTGATGGTTTTTTTTTGAGTTTGCATGATTACCAGGGAAAATATGAGTCGTGGTGAAGGAGATATTGTAGAAGGGGATCCAAAGATTGGATCAAGAAAGAGGACTTCTCAAAGTGAGGAGATGGCATCGAAAGAAGGCGTGTCTCAAAATGAGATAGAGTTGCAAAATACTTTATTCGCCATGTCTGATACGGTAAAGGTATTATATGAGAATTACTTGGAACATAAGAGGCCTTTCCAAGGGGAATATTCAAAACAAGACAAAAATTAAGAAGGAGAGGATCCTCCTAAATCTCCTCCTTAACCTCCTTCTTCTCCATCGACTTCTTCTTATTCAAGTACAAGTTGAAAATCCACCGCAAGAAAACATTCCCATAAACATAAACATGATATGCCTTTACTTAAGCTTGATGTGAAATTTGAATTGCCCATGTATGATGGTGAAGTCAATTCTGAGAGGCTTGATAATTGGGTCAGATAGATGGAATTTTATTGCAGTGTGCAACAAATCAAATATGAGGCAAATCAAATCAAGCTGGCATCGCTTCATCTTGCAGGCACATCACTCATCTGGTGGCAGAGTAAGTTGCAAAATGGCATGCAACAAATTGGTAATGTATTTCCATCATGGCAATATTTTATTTTTGCACTTAGAAAACAATTTTATCCTTTGGGTTATAAAGATAAGGCTTTAATTGAATGACAAAGTCTTAAACTAAGAAAGGGACAAACAATACAAGAATACACAGATGAATTTCGTAAGATGGAATTAATGTTAAACATTCCATTACATACCCAAGAAACTCTTATGAAGTATATGGGAGGTTTCCCTACACATTTTTGTAACACTGTATTTATGTTTGGACCTACTAATCTTGATGAGGTTTCTGTTCAAGCAACATACATTGAAGTAGGGAAAGCATGAATTGGTGTATCGAGGGAATCGTCTTCAAGGAAAGAGGACAAAAGGAAGGGGAATGTAAAGAAATAAAATTCAATGACAAGAAAGGAATAGAATCTCTCTTGCAAGCATTGCAAGAAATAAGGGCATGATGATGACCATTGCTGGTGATTGCACCTAGAGAAGAGACCGAAATGGTTCAAAGAAAAGAAAGGGAGGAAAACAGTGGCAACAACAACACGACCAATAGACTTGGGATATCATTCAGGGGATGAGACTAAGATCACAACAATTGGTTTGACAGGTAAAATTGGTGATGGATATGATTCTAGAAGTAAATTGTTTCACATAAGGGTGATAATGAAACATACCAAGATCAATACATTGATAGATAATGGATCTCAATCTAACTTGATTTCATAGGAAGTGGTTAAACAATTGGGATTGACAACTAAGCTACATCATAAACCTTACTCACTTAAATGGATAAGAAACAATCATAAATTGCACATAAAAAAACAATGCACTTTAAAGTTTGAAATTTCATCAAAGTTTGTGGATGAGGTAACGTGTGATGTGGTGCCACTCAATGAATGTGGAATGGTCTTAGGAAGCCCTTATTTGTATGATCGCAAAGCAATCTTCTACAAGGAACATAATCAATATCACTTAACTAAAGAAGGCAATGAATATGTTGTACATGCTCATCACTTAAAATCAAATCAATCTCTTCAAACAATGGAACAATTAAGGAATACAACTTATGCAAGCAACACGCCCATAATTGTGCCAAGTAAAGAAGTTGATCTTAAGCATGAACATGAGATGGTTGTAGAATGGAACTTCAATCATACTTCTCTTCAAGATAAGATAATGTCGTGCAAGCACATCAAACATATCAACTAATTTGAAGTCATATTTATGATGTTATCGCTGCTAATGTTTTCAACATGGATGGTAGTGGCTTCAATAAGATGTGAAAAAGTACAAGTGGCTAACAATATACTGTCAGTTGTCATGGTTTTTATGCAATTGATTATGATGAGATAGGTGCCTAGGATAGAGTTTAAAGACAAAGGACAAGTGGGGTGGCCTATCCCGCACTTGATGACTAGTTAATACCCTTTTGGAGGACCAAAAGGTCTTAGTGGGGAGGCATGATCCAAAATGGATCCAGGAAGGCCTAAAAATAAAAGTTCTCGGAATCAAATGAAACCAATGCCATTGCATTTGACTCATCGCACCGATTCCATCCGTATATTTTTTTTCGCAAATGGATGATATATGCGAAAGTTACCGTGTTCTGACCGATTTCCCAAATATGCAAAAAGTTAAATTGGTCAAAGTCAACAGGCCATACTGCTGACGTTAGCAGTATGACAGGTGACATCAGTAGTACGAAATGATGACATCAACATGACACATGGAAGCACTAGGAGGTGACATGTGTCACTCAATTTTGGCATTTTCGAGCTAAGTTGGACCAATACAAAATTGACACGTGGTAGTGTATGGATGCTGACGTGGCATGGTGATTGGGATGTACGAATGTTGACGTGGCAGGTGACTGGGCTGGATGAAAGATGACATGGTAGTTGATTGGGAAGGTGATGTGGTTGTACGACAATGATGTGGCAGTGATGACTGTGTTGCTGACTGTACGATGACTGGATGGTATGGGTCAATCCAGAGGCGACATGTGGCCCAATCACAGGGTGCCACGTGGCACCCCAGATTTGGCCAATGTGGGTCGGTTCAAAAATTTGTTTTTCCTCCGCAAGTTTCGAACCCATGACCTCCAGTTGCGCCAAAAGACTACACCAAACCCACTAACCACTAGGGCTATACTTTGGGACTTAACCATAATCGACGAAATATTGTTTTGAATTGACATAGTTGTGAGTTGAGGGATAAGCCTCGGTCGACGAGGGATATCCCGACCGACCAGGGGGCTAAGGAATAGGATCTAGGACCATGCAGAGGCACATGGAAGGTAAGGACCAAGGCACATGGCCCTGCATATGACCAACACACCGAAGACCAAGGGGTTGTAGACCAGGATCTAGCACAATAGATGGGTGCGTGGCGCATAAGGACTAGGCCATATGGTCATCCCTATGACCAAGGGTCAGGAATAAAGGGGCTTAACAAATTAGTGCCCAACGTATGGCCACATGGACCTTCCCTAGATTTTGCCCAATTTTGGGTTTTTAACTATATATTAAAGATTTTTATGATTTTTAATGCTGTTTTTAATGGATTTTAGCCATTATTGGGGGATATGGAGCCTGATTTGAGGCTGGATATTGGGAGGAAGTTGGGAGGAGAACCCCAACTCCACATCTATAAGAATCAAAGGTTTTTTTACAATAAAAAAAGTTCAAAACATGAGAAATGCTGAATATTTTGAAAGCCAAAGCCATTTTTATGCAGGGAAACCATTGAGGAGGGAAACTTTGCGGGCCAATTTCGGAAGATACACTCAACCTTTTTCAGTGCCGTCAGTTGTGTTGGATTCTTGAGTTTGAGCAGAACACAACGAGGCCCATTTGTAATCATTTTGACACTTTTTTGATGTACTTTTGAAGAATTGAAGAGAATCAAGAAAGCCTCAACGACTGAGACAAAGGCCGAGAGACGTAGATAATTTTGTCGAACTCCATTAACAACTTTTCTATTATGGTTTGTTGTTATTTGAGTTTACATTCTGATCTTCATTTCGTTATGATGGCTTCTATAATATCTTATTAAGTTATTCTTCTTTCATTAATTCCTAATTGGTAAATGAACACATGCTTAAAACTTAGCCAAGTCTTTAAAGATCAATTTCAGATCAACTGTCCACCCCATGGTACAATTAGCCATTATGCTCCAAGATCTATATGTCCAGATTTCCTTTGCCTCACTACTTCATCACCTAACCGTGTTGCTACATTTTCCTCTCTATGACTTGGAATGGTTAGGCTTCACCCTTAACCATGCTTCCCAAAGCAAGATAAATGCCCATGTCCAAGAAATTTCTTCATGATGTAATCAACTTGTCCATACAATCCTTCAAACTAAGGCAAGTACTCAACTCACCTCCTTTCATCAAGTCACCTCAATGCAAATCAATATTTGTGATGAGTGTGGTCAACATGCATACACTCCTCAAATATCCCAAACGAATTGTCCAAAGTGATCCAAGTAGAATGTGTCACTTCAAATAAATTCCATGCCTCAGGCACATTCAAATCAATAGTTTTCCTACGAAAACCAATGACCCCCATAGAATCTCTGAGTCATTGTGAAACCATATGAAAGTCACGAAGGTGTGCTCTACCTCATCCAATGTCCCATATCAAAGGAGAGTGAACACCACCCAAGTCACGTGGTCTGCATTCTTCCCATTTAGATTGACTGTCAACAGTTCTTGGTTGAGTCCTTTGCTGACTCCATCTATCTCCTAGAACTAACTAGCTTGCACCTGCTGCAAGTGTCCAAACTATGGCACTGTCGTTGTGACTTGTCAAGTCACCACTTCAATAAACAAATCTAGATAAGGCACCAAGCACCAGGGAGCCTCACCCATCCTCTCAAACTCGACACGTCTAGACCTCACTTCCCACTTCACTGCAGTGACCAGTCCAACACAAACCATCAAAGAGTTAGGCAACTTCTTCAAGCCACCTCCACGACTGCATCCAAATCTACCTAAGTCCACCGCAATACTTGTCTAAGTAGGTCATCTCAAGATCTTCCACACATTTAACCAACTAGGGCATCCCAAACGACTACAACACTTCTTTGAATCTATGCACCACTTGGTCACCCTCAAGTTTTTCGGTTTTCATCGAGGATACATAATGTACTCGAACTACCAACTCATCCATCTTCCCTTCAAAGAACTCACTGCAACACTTAGGAAATGCAAGAGCTCAAAACCAACCATACCTTTCCAATGACATCATTCACTGCAACCATGTTCTAAGCCCGTTGTCTTGGACCTCTACTTGCCCAAGAAACCAACTCTCCACTTGAACTCACCTCAACAACCATCTGCAACTCCATAACTCTTCAAGACCTCCATTACAATACAAGGATGAGTCCATTCGTCCACTTCCGAAATTCATCTAAGTCCCAAACTTCTTATGCAACTAGCCGAACTCATCTCCAATGTTTTTCCATCTCCACACCTTGATTGCTTCCACTTCAAGGCACCATGCATCCACCGCCCAATTGTCAAGTCATACTGTTGCTAATTGAATTCCGTAACTCTACGAAGAACTACCTTGTCCAAAGGATGCAATCTCGTCCAACAACCCAACTCAACTGAACTGCTATTCTTGGCGACACATGACATTAAGATGTCATGATGGAAACATGCCCAACCAACTGCGTGTTGCATAATTGCTCTAGGTTTCCCCAGGTTGTCTAATGCACCCAAGTGATTCACCTTGTTGCAGCCTAGAATTTCTCCCTTCACAATCACTTTTGAAATTTCCCTCTACATTTCGCTTTGCTGATCACCTTTGTGATTATCTCTGCGACAAGTTGTGCGATGAATTCTACGTTCATCTGCCTTTCCTAAGTGCTTGATTTACCCAATGAACTCTACACCTGGTCTCTCCAAGGTGTGCACTATAGGTTTCAACATTGAATTCCATCATGAATCAAACCAACCAAGTCTTCCTCTACGATCAAGTCTTCAACAAGTTCTGCGATGAGTTATGTGATCACCCACCTTGTCCAAGTGATTCATCTTACCAAAACTCTTCTCTCAATGTGCACAAGGTGTGTTCCCAACTCAACCTTCCCATCGCACCATCAATCAAACCCCTATCGTAAGTCTGATGCAATGTCTATGATGAACAATTCACTGCACTGAACTGTTCAAGTTGCCTCTATGATGGGTCAATTCGTCGAACCCTCACCAAGCCTACACCTAGATTATTTCACCAACAAGTGTGCCCCTCCCCCACCACTGTTCTAGTTGCAGTAGCGGTGAATAGCCAAGTTTTCTATGATACCATCTGTCACATCCCCACAATGTGCCTTGCAATCGTAAACCTCTTGAAGGTGTGCGGCATGACAACGTTTCTCACTTGGCTGCTTGGCACCACCAAGGATACTTCATCGAGACTAAGCCTCTTCACCTAGAGCATACCCATACTCGTTCTAGGCTACCAACGATTCACACTCATACTCTAGTGTAACTCTTGTATACTTAGACATTTGTTAACTTCTTTAACTCTTAGTCATATATAAGTATACATCCATGAGAAACCAAGAGAACTGTGGAACAAACGAACGAAAAACATAGATATAGTGCAGGCGACACAAACCATGCCTAACATCTGACTAAGTCTTTGTTATTGTGAAACAATTACAACATGAGCACTATCGACTCAGTTTACAACATGGCATAGTCAAAGGACTCGCCTCACGTCACCAAAAAACTCATACACATATCATCACCAAGACTCTATGTTGCAATCGTCTTCGTAGCTACCTGTGGTGCACCTTAAATGTGCCCCCAACCACAAACTTGTTGTCTCTTCATTTCCACAGACTCTTCCTCTTCGTTTTCACAGATTTTACTAATTTCGGTTATGCCTCACACATGCCTTCAACAAACCTATGTTTCCAGACTGAGCCAAAATTGTTCCAAGAGAAAATTTCCCATTTCCAATGAATCCACCTCAAGGCAACACATGTCCTCTCAAGTGGAGTGACTTGGCCCCTTGAGGGAGCTCACCCTCTTCGTTTGCCTCAAAATTGCAGAGCTCTCTTGTTCTCCCTATCTTGACAAAACTTGCCTTCCTTGGTTGTGCACCCTTGTTGTCTTATAGGCTCTCCAAAGGTCATCATCGCGAACCGTTGCATCCTTTGGGGGTGTCATGCCCCTTCATCAAACCATGTCCAAATGAATCGTCACACCTCTTTGCAAACCTGGTCACCCAAACGAATCATCGCACCCCTTCACAGACTCAGTTGCCCAAACAGACCCATGCACTTGTCAACCGTCGTGCTCCTTGGGACCAACGCATTCAACCTTGGTGCGCCCCTCATGTTGGCACACCCCATTTGTCGAATCGACTCATCCTCTTAGGTGGTGTGCCCCTTAGGTGAGTCGCACTGACTCTCCCAAGTGCGGCCACCACGCCTTAGTCGATTTGTCCATTTGGTGGAGCGCCCAAGTCTTGCCCTCAACCCTTCATCAAATTGTTCGTCGCCTAACTTGTGCTACAAGGCATCTTGGGTGTCATAGTCCCTTGGCATGTAGTGCACCCAATGAACCCCAACTCTCCCCTGTATGAAGACGTTCGTATCCTCATTTGCACCGATACTGATTCAAACTCTGGTGGAAGTGCGCACACCGAGCTAAGCTCCCAAGGCCTTACATGAAGCCCAATAAAAATAACCAAAATTATAATTTTCTTGGCCGATCCTTCTCAAGAAAAGACGTAGTGTCGTGGACTTTGATGTACTCTTAGTAGTGATGCCCCATCAACGAACAATGAAAGTCATCGAGTTTCAGGTTAATGTGTATGACATATCTAAATCAGTGTATAGTATTAGGTGAGACAATCATTGTGTAAAATCCAACCAGAAACTCTGGTCAGTGATATATTTAGTGTGAAATCTAAGTAGGAATTCTGGTAGTTGAGACATTATTGTGTAAAATCAAAGATTAATATACTTTCATTATTCATCATAAAAATTGTGTTTGCAGGGTAACGGTATACGTGGCAATCTCGAGGTTGCACACCTGAGGTGAAGTTGGAAGTAGGTCACTGATTAACCGTAGACGTGATCTTTCCTCAGGTACCACTAAATACCTCTTCCTCCATGTATTTATACGAGTTGTTAGAAACTCAGTGTAGAGTGTGGTTTTAAGTGTGTGGTTGACCATCATTGAAAAGCGAAGTCATGTCTACCGCCCGAGTGCAGGCTGTCTCTCTAAGTGGTTTCCAATCGATTCCTTCCGAGTTCGTTCGGCCTATTTACAAGAGGCCAACCAGTCATAGACTTGTCTTCTGTACAGGTGGATGAACTTCGTGAGAAAACACAGACAAAAATTGGAAGAGCCAGCCAGGAATGAGGAATCTTCCAGGTTGTCAACCATGGAATATCTGATGTACTCGTGCACTGCCTGCAAGCTGTTGGAAAAGAGTTCTTCGACCTCTTGAAAATCTGAAGAAAAAGGTTTTAAGTGATTGTAGAAGAATAACACCTAGTAAACTCAACTCAGATCCAGTTCAGTTAAAAAATTTCTAAGTGAAAAATAAGATAGCACAACAGAGATGAAAGAATTGCTCAAATACTCTGTTTTTTTAATAAAAAATACAGCTTATAAAATTATGCAAATAAAATAACTACAACACAACTGTGTGAGAGACAATTAGCTGTAGATTATGCAAATAAAAAACACTACAACACAACTCTTTGAGAGACTATTTGTTGTAGATTATGCAAATAAAAAACACTACAACACAACTCTTTGAGAGACTATTTGTTGTAGATTATGCAAATAAAAAACACTACAACACAACTCTCAGAGAGACAATTTGTTGTAAATTATGCAAATAAAAAACACTACAACACAAATCTATGAAACAATTAATTGTAAATGAGTCCTTGGCTTACCAAGATAAAAGCAAACAAAATTTAAATAAGCAGGCAGCAGCTGAGTTGAGAACCCAATGCAACGGATGACAGGTAAAAAAAACTGGCAAATTTCACTAAAACACTCGTAGTTTCAGATTTACATATGGAAATGACTAGTTCAAAAACGTCTAGGTGCCCATGGTATGCATAAAAACTAGGCACCGTTATTTCAAACTCCCTTTGATGTAAATTTTTATAATCCCCAACAACTGTCTAAGATTTTCCAATCTATCCTTTGGAAGAGCCTTAGTAAAAATGTCTACCGGATGTTCAAATAGACAAAATTCAAAAGAGATGAATTGTTGTTGTACAAGGTATGGAATGAAATGATGTAGAACATCAACATGTTTGCTCCTAATGTGGAATGTTGTATTTTCTTTGTCATGGATATTGTGCTTTGACTGTTACAATCACGTTACAATAGACTTTTATGGGTTTAGAGACTTCTATTCTCAAGTCTTCAAACAATCTTTCCATTCAAATAGTTTATGTACTTGTTGATAATGCTGCAATATATTCTGCTTCAGCTGTAGATGGAGCAACAATGGGTTGTTTTCTGCTCCTCCACGAAATAATATTTCATTCAAAGAGAAAAACATATCAAGAAGTACTTTTTGGATCATCCAAGATACGTTCCCAATATGTATCTGTATATGCTACAACATTGGAATCATTGTAGCATTATAAAACAATACAAAAAATTTGATACCCCTTAGGTATCTGAGAATTCTTTTGGCTGCCCACCAATGACATTCATGAGGTTGATGCATGGACCTAGCAACTAGACTCATAACAGACATAATGTCTGGTCTAGTGGTTGTGAGATACATAAGACTACCAATCAAAGATCTTGGTCTAGTGGTTGTGAGATACATAAGACTACCAATCAAAGATCTATAAATAGTGACATTACAAAGTGGAGTAATGAGTTTCATCTTCCTTCATCAATTTACTCCCAACAACTATGGGAATGTTCACAAGTTTACAACCTTGCATGTTAAATCAATTCAACAAGTCCTTACCATATTTGGATTAACAAATGGATCTACCTATAGTTGTTTGTTTGATTTGCATACCCAAAAAATATTGTATTTCTCCTAAATTAGACATCTCAAATTTAGATTTCATTGCCTCTTTGAACTCCTTCATAGGTGAGAATCAGGTCCCCATAAATATTAAGTCATCTACATATAAACAAAGAAAGATAAAATTTGATGCCACAATTGTTTTGTACATGGCACTCTCAAAATTATTGGAATACAATGGATGTGCTCGTTTTATCATTGGCAATATCACTATTGTCACCCAACCATAGGCCAAAGCCACCCTCCGAGCACCTTAACCTTGACAGAGAATCACTCCGAAAGAAAACCCTAGGCTAGATAGCTAAACAAAGGGTAGCACACCTTTTCCCAAGGATAGTGCACCAAACAAGAGTTGATTAGATAGTCCAAACCATAACCAAGAGATAGTCCAAGCCAAAATCGAAATCTACTAGCTGCAACAGCTGCAACGACAACTCTCCTCCAAACTTGCGCACAAACTGGACAACTGCAGTGTGCACAAGTGCTGCTCTGCAATTCTGAGAATGCCTGCCAGAATGAAGATTGGCCTCCTGTATTTCTACTAATTCTGGCTATCTGCCTGGGCCGACTTCTCATTCTGGATACCTATTTACTCATTATATATTATTTATTCTGGCCGACTTCTCATTATGGATACCTATTTACTCATTATATATTATTTCTTCTGGCCGATTTCTTCTCTTGGAGGCTAATAACCTAATACAAATTATCCTCTTGAGCCGACTTGTCTTCTAGGGTTATTAGCCAACTCATTAGGGTTTCTTCTTGCTTCCAGAAATATTATATTCTCGTTAGGTTTACACGTGGAGGTAAATACCTCCCGCAACTACCATAATATCAACAAAAAGGACATTTAACAAATCCAAGATCGTGAAGATAATTATCTATTCTCCAAGCTCTAGGGGATTGTTTAAGACCATGAAGATCCTTTTCAAACCTATAAACCTTATCTTCTTTAACTTTAGCAATGAAACCTTGAGGCTATTCAACATAAAATTCTTCCTTCAAATATCCATTTAAGAAATCATATTTAACATCCATTTGATAAATTGTTAACTTTAACTGAGATGCAATGAAATAAAATTTCTTACAGTTTCAAGTCTTCCTACAAGAGCAAATGCTTCCTCATAGCCAATGCCTTCTTCCTGCACATATCCTTTTGCAACTGATCGTGCCTTATACTTTGAAATAATTACATCCATATTTTTAACTTCTAAATCCACTTTACTCCAATATTAGATTATCCATGAGGGAGATCAACTAACTCCCATGTATCATTCTTCTCAATTTGTGACATCCCATCCTCCATGGCTTGCACCCATGGCTCATCGGTGCAATATTATTTAAAATTAAAAGGTTCAACATGGGTAGACAAAAGAAGATCAAAATTATCACCAACATACCTAGATGTCTCATATATCTCCTTCAAACTTCTTGTTTTTCTAGAAGGACTAGATGGAGGTGTTGCTAGGTGTTGGATAGGAATTTTGGTTAAGTTTTGGGATCTGTGCCAAAATAAGTTAGAGAATAAAAGGCAGTTAGAAGATGGACTAGAGCACAAGGCAGGAGCATATTTTAAGAAGTCAAAGCGTGCAATAGAAGGATGCGCGACGAAGCAACATAAAAAAGGCAGAAAACAATTATAGACTGTTAGGATTTTGGGGACATTTTGTCCACTTTGTAAGGGGCTTAGGCCTATTTTGATATATAAATATGTAATGCTTTTTTGGGTAGAAGAGAGAGGAAGGAACTAGTGGTGGTTTTTGTGAAGTTTTAGAGATTGGACATATGAGAAATTCTGAATGCTTGTTGGGTAAGTTGAGTCGAGAAAAGGAAGAAGTTGGAGGTCTGACTGAGGACTGAAGTTCACACTACAACATAACGACTATGCGGGTTTGGGTAATGTTAATGTTGTATATTTTGTAGTGCAATGCGCAACTGTAAGAGAATTATCAATGATTAATAAAAGAATCCAACCGTTGTGGATGTAGCCTAAGTTGGGTGAACCACGTTAAACCTATGTATTGTGATGTGTTGTCTTTTCATTTTATGATGTTTAATGTTATGGTACAATGGTGATATATGATGAATGTATTGTTCATATATGATGGTATAATGTCGCACACTGAAGTATCTAGTAATTGAATGAATGTTAAGTGGGAGAATGTTGTGCATAGAATGTGTTGAATGTTAAGTAACTATTAAGTAATGGGAACTGTGCACATGGGTAAATGGTAGTAAGAACACGAAGAATTCTTCACTTCCCCTCATCACTACAGAACCTTGGTTCCTACAACCCCTCTAGATTCCTCGTGTGAGACTTCACTTGCTCTGCAGGTGATGTTGAAAGAGCCGATGTCTAAGGGTTTTGTTGGTATATAGATTATTAACCCCAGGTCTTCCCACTATGCGCCAACAAAATGGTTATGTTTCCCATATCAGATCAGAATCTACATCGATTCCACAACCCCATGTGCATCACTGAGAATTGAATCATGAATCGACACTTGTTCAAGAGAAATTGTAGCGAGTGGAGGAAGTCAGAGAAATAGTCAAAATAGTGGAATAGTGCAGTGGACCAAAGTCAGTCAACATCACCAAGGGTAAGTACAACACAGAGTACAATGGCAGGGATATATCATATACCAAGAATACCTGAGTTTCAAGGAGCAGGGTTGGAGGACCCTAAGAAACACTTGTTTGTATGTGACACGATATGGATTGTGAAGAATGTCAAGGATGAGGCCACAAAGATCGCACAATTAGACATGACATTCAGAGATAGTGCACTGCTATGGTATATGAAGTATCATACAACTACAACGACCGGACAATCAAGAACTTTGGCAGATATTGGACAAGCATTGTTGAAGGAATTTCAGAAGTCGAAATCCAAATCTCAATATATTACAGAGTTGAAAGAGATTAAGCAAGTGAAGAATGAGACAATGTGGGATTATGACCAGATATTCAAAGATGTGGTGGGTCAATTAACCTTTTAGATTCTTGACGAACAACATTGAGAATGGTTTATTGCAGGTCTCTTGCCCCACATTCGTTGTTCGTTAACATAATAGAAGGTCACGTCATAAGCATAAGCATTGGAAATCACAATGAAGTTGGAAGCATCTCTTGTAGGAGATGGTGCAGGTATGGTGCAGGTACAATCACAATTGGTTGTGCTGAGAATTCAATTATTAGAGATAATGAAGGAAAAGGAAAAGAACGAACATGTTTGGTGTATAACATGTAAGACATAAGGCCATTGAAAGAAACAATGTCCATCATTCACATAGTATATGGCCACAGGAGCACCAAATCCATTGGTAGGAGGAGTAGGGTATTGCAAGATATGTAAGACACGGGGACATCATTCGACTTCTTGTCCCTTACTATAGAAGTACCAAAATACACCCAGGAAATTATTCTATAATTTTTGCAAATCGGTAGGACACAATGAGAAACACTATCGTACATTCGACTTAATGAGAGAGCACACTTTAGATGCATAAAAAATACAAGAAGAAAGTGTCACAACAGAAGGAGGAGTTCCATAGTACAACACTCTGAGAGATTTTAACTAGGGTGGGCATGGGTGATTTGACATAGGTTGAGGACATGGAGGATTTGGTCGAGGAGGCAGAGGATCGATAATTTTTTATCATTACAATCAACTGGTACATTTAGTAAGAGATTTCCTGAATCCTTGCATGATGTGCATGCATTACAAAACATTGGATCATGCAACAAAATATTGTCCTCAACTGATAACGAAGTGGTAGGCGAGAGGGAATAAAAACCAACATCAAAATCATAACCATAACCATAACCATAACCATAACCATAACCATAACCATAACCATAACCATAACCTGTAGATGATAGCTTCTAAGGAACGTGATGATCATCCCAGAGTAGCAACTATTACGCACGACAGAATGAGAACTAGACCAGATGCGACGAAGAAGGGAAAGAGAGTTGAACAATGGATAAGGAAAGCAGTTGATCCCATACCAACATTTAATCCACATAAAGAAAACGAAACCTATCAACAAGAAAGGAAGGAGATACTAGGACCAAACTAGATAACATCATTGTCAAAGACACCACAAGTATATAATATGTCGTCATTCTATGATCACACTATTCTAGAAAGGTCAGTCGAAAAGTAAATACTTTGAAATACTTTCTAAATAGATGTTTAGAGTTGATACATGATGAAACAATACTGGATGCACTGCACATAATGATTGATCAGTTTACATAAGACATATACATACCTACGACGTGGAAAGTAGTGAACTAAGTCTTGTGCAAGAAGAGGACACATAGAGAGTTCAAATTAAGTGCACATATAAGAGAATATAACATGGATAATGTCATCTTAGATTTAGGATAATATGTCAATGTCCTTCCAAGAGAGACATGGGAGATGATGGGGAAACTGAAGCTATTTTGGTCAACTGTTGAGTTGAGGTTGGCTAACCAACATAAGATCATATCGATTGGGAGATTGGCAGGATTGGGAGATTGGCAGGAGTACCTGTTAATATAGATGGGTTGCACAATGTAGCTGGCTTTGAGGTTATTGAGATAGTGGACAACAATCAACCGTATCTAGCTTTACTTGGATTGGATTGGGCCTTCGACAGATAGATGATTATTAACTTGAGGAAAATAGAGATGATTTATAAAGGAGGAGGATTAAAGGTCACTGTGCCATTAGACCCTATGGAGGAAAGAAGATATGTGGAACCCACGAGAAAGGAAATAACTTATATAATATGACAATATGCATGGATGACTATATAAATCCCACTATATATGGTTCACTTAGGTGGATAAGCATAATATCTTGCGCATCAGACTCAGAGGAAGGAATTGAACATTGGCAACATCGGTTGCATGAAGTGTCGACCAGAAGGTGTGCTCGCAATACTCGCTCTTTGCGCCGGATTAGAACAGAGGTACGTGATATGCCAAAGTTTGAGGGATTAACTAAGGTAATTTATTTTATCAATGAATTTATGTCGTAGATACCCGAAAACCAAAAGTTGTTAGCATTATATGTTGCACTAAGAGAAACTCCAGCAAGATGTTGGGCTACCCACAAGGAAGGGATAGAGGATTGACAACATTGTAAAAGGTTGATGCAGATCAAGTTTAGAATAGAAGACATTATACACAAGTATACGTGGATGAGCGATCTAAAGGATAATGTTGTGCGATGTATTATAACTTGGAGGCAAGTATTGAAGTAGGAATGGATGCACAAGTTCATACATACTCTAGAGACAGTTTTCCCAGAACTAGTATTTAGAGTTAGAAGTGCACAAAGGGACAACAAAAGGGGAAGAGCTCACCCAAAACTTTAAGGTAACATTTAATTTTGAAGCTGAGTTATCTTTAGTAGATGCAGTTTTACAAGTCAATAGAGGTAAAATTTTTATGGAAGAAGGTCAAGTAGAAAGAGTACCTACATGGAGTGCACACTGAGAGTATGCAACAATCCATGAACTATTAGAATGTTATAATGTTACCGAGGAATATCAAGAAGAATATGACAAAAGAAATGTAAATGTACCAGAGAATGAAGGGGAGCGCGACGTAGTAGGTCCAACAATTGAATCTGATGCATATGCGAATCCCTTGAGAGTGCACAATGTGAACATTGGCACGAAGGAGAAGCCAAAGTTTGCAAACATTGGTGATTATTGGAATGATGAGACTGTGGAAAATATTGCAAACCTATTGCGTGAGTATCGAGATCTCTTTCTGACAACCTTTTCAGAGATGAAGGGAATAATTGAAGAATTAGGAGAAATGACGATCCATTTAAAACCAAATGCCAAGCCAGTAAGATAGAGACCTTACAGATTGGACCCAAATTACACGAAAAAAGTGAAAGGAAATATTGACATAATGATAGAAGCTGGTATAATTGAACACGTCACCTAGTCCAAATGGATAAGTCGAATGGTGGTTCAAGATAAGAAAACAAGGGGTATTAGAATTTGTGTAGACCCAAGGAAGTTGAATGATTCTTGTTGTTGGGTTATACTCTCCGCAGTGAAAGTCTAGTCAAGGTGAATCGACTAACGGTCGAAGTCGAGGTAGATTGACAACATCGATAACAATTCAAAGGCTGAGGAAGTCGACTGGGTAAAGTCGAAGTCGAAGATATCTATGGCAAGTCAACTGTAACGTTCCCGACCATCAACCCCATGGTTGGGCCAACATTACTACGCGGAAAAACACTACTGTAACATATTATGCATTCTTATGAAATACAATTGCTTAATTACAGTTAAACACAACATAATAACATTAATACCATTAGCATACATAATCCATGGCATTAACAATAATTCACGAATATAGCGGAATACATGTAAACATTGCTAGAATCACATACATGCATATTTAATTGAAATTATACGCATGTATATACTTATCTTTTAGACTGTATATAATTCACCAACTGCATGTAGACCTCCCACGAACCTCCCAGCCTTAGACCGCGCTGCTCATCACTCTCAGCAATAGGTCACCCCCGAGATGGGACTAAGCTCCACCAGGTAGGGATTCCTAGGCTAGGCAAGGAATACATGAAGACACACAATCTTAGGAGAAGGATTCTCTCCCAGGAGCCACTTATGCCCACTTCCCATAGACTCTCATTCCCCACATGTCTGTCCCACCCCATAAGTATACACCTTCACTGTCACCAAGACAGTCCATCGGTTGCTAACCTCCCTTCCCTTGGGCTTCAGCAACAAACCGGACCGGAAGTCTCCGAGCTCTGTGGCAGCTACAGGACTCCTTCCAGGAGTTCTCACTTCCTTCGTGCACTCTCTCACCTAGAGAGAGTCGCTCATAGACTGGGTAACCTGCCTCTTCAACAACAATCACCTCCCTCACACTGGCCAGCAAGCCACACGTAGTCCAACACTGCGTGGCCACAACAGTCAATTGGGAAAATGGGTATGGAAACCCGAAATGAAAACAATCAGCGCTAAAGCATAGCGTGACTCTGCGATTACATGATGCATTAAGATTTCCGGCAAGCAACATAGGATGCACAACTCAACAATTATGGAACATTCAGTTCTCCCAACCAGCAATAAGGAACATACTCACCTCTCTGGTTTCAGAGATGCGTAAGGTGTACAGAGGTTCAATCACAGAGGCCAAACACGTACAGATGGAGGATGGAGGAATTGGAAGGTCGAACCCTGGATTCAGGTGGTGGTTGGAGGAATGCCCACCCAAATCCTACGCAACAGTTGATGGAATGGAAAGAGAACCCCCAACACGACTCATTTCCCAGGTTAAATTGCATGCGCCTGGGTTGACACATGTCACCCATGAAGCTACATGCATCCCTCCCCAGGAACTTAGGACAAAACATAGATTTCACATGGCTTTTGGGATAATATTAAAATATTATTCCCAAGGACTTAATTCCCTAGGCTCCACACTTAGCCTCTCTTTCCAACCTTCCAACCCCCAATCCCTTACCAAGGTTTTGTGGAAGCTTATTCCCCCATCACTCATTCATCGTGGTCAGTCCACACGCATAGATGTTTTGTATTAATATTGTGCATAATTACATGTACAAAAATCAGGCTCCTGGCCTTCAACACTTAGGCTCCCTAGCCTAATAACACATAAGCCTACTAGCTTATATAACTTGGCTCACCAGCCTTATAAACTTGAATTACAGTTCATAAAAAAGCTTTGTACTTCATAGACATGATTTACAACAGGGCTCGGACTTGGGGACATTATAATCCCCTCCCCTTATTTTTGCACTGTCCTTAGTGCAAGTTTACACTGCATCTGCAAGCTTTTCAAAATTTTCAAAAAGATGCGGGTACTCTTCCCGCACAACATCTTCATGCTCCCATGTCGCGTCCTCATGACCATATTAGGTCCACTGGACCTTTACAATCCCTATGGCTCCATTCCATAGCTGTTTGTTTTTCCTATCCAATATGCGCACATGATTAGCATCAGGCATATACTTTTTAAGAAATGAAACATGAAACACATTATGTACAGTCATGGATGCAGGTAATGCAATCATATATGCAATTGGCCCAATCCTTTCCAAGATTTCAAATGGCCCACAAAATATGGCTGCCAACTTGGCACAACTTCCCAACTTTAGGGAACTCCTGTTAGCTTTCACTTTCAGGAAAACATGATCACCCACTTTGAACTCTTTGTGGGTTCTTTTCTTATCAACATAACTTTTCTGCCTGTCCTGGGAAACTTTCAAATTCTCCTTAATTTTTATCATTTGGTCCTCCATCTCCTTGAGAAACTCTAGCCCAACTACTGTTCTATCAGCTGGATTATCCCAGCTCATTGGAGTATTGCACTTTCTTCCATAAAGTGCTTCAAATGGGCTCATCTTCAACGATGCATGATACCCATTGTTGTAGGCGAATTCTACCAAGTGTAGGTAGTCTTCCCATCTTGATGGTTTGTACATCACATACATTCTCAGTATGTCTTTTATTACTTTGTTCACCCTCTCTGTCTGTCCATTAGACTTAGGATGATAAGTTGTACTAAAGTTCAGATTCGTTCTGAATCCTTTGAACAATCCTTTCCATAAATTCGAGGTGAATTTCGGGTCTCTATCAGACACAATCGTTTTAGGAATTCTGTGCAATTGTACCACTTCCTTTGTGAAAATATCAACAACATCTGCTGCCTTGTGAGTAGTTTTGAGTGGAATAAAATGGGTAGCTTTTGTAATCTTGTCCACCACCACCATGATCGAATCATGTAGATTTCCTGTTCGGGGAAATCCCATAATAAAATCCATCGTTACGACTTCCCACTTCCACTCAGGAATGGGTAGAGGTTGCAACAACCCTGCTGGGTGCCTATGCTCAGCTTTAACTTTCTGGCACTCCATACATCTAGAGATGTATTCAACGATCTCTCTCTTCATACCCGACCAAAAGTAATGGCTCTTGACCGTTTTCTACTATTTTCTGATATCTAGGGTGCCCTGCATAAGGCACATTATGCATCTTTTGCAAAATCATCTATTTCAAGCACTGGACATTGGGTACAAAAATTTTGTTCTTGTACAACAGTATTCCATCTATTTCCAATTTATAAATTTCCATCTTCTGTGGCATCTTACCTTGCTGTAGCTTGGCTACCAATTCTCTGTACTGTAGATCTGCATTCGCAGCCTCCAGAATTCTACTTTTAATATCAGTCTGATACATGCTATTGGTTGTATCATGTAATTCATGCACCCTCCTGCTGAGTGCATCAACCACTTTATTCTCCTTTCCTTTGATATACTTGATCTCAAAGTCATACTCACACATAAATTCCAGCCACCTACTTTGTCTAGCATTTAAGGTTGGCTAATCAAACAAATATTTCAGACTGTTATGGTCTGTTCTGAGTTCAAACCTCCTTCCCATGAGGTAATGCCTCCATTTCTTTAGAGAATGAACTATGGCTGCCAACTCCAAGTCATGGGTTGCATAGTTCTTCTCGTTCTCTTTTAATTTCTTGGACTCATAATAGATTACGGATCCGTTCCGACTGAGGACCCCTCCCAGTCCTTCTTTGCATGCATTAGCGCATACTATGAAATCTGCATTTGGATCTGCAATCCTTAGGATTGGAGCACTAGTTAACAGTTGCTTCAATCGCTGGAAACTTTCCTCACATCCCTCTATCCAGTGAAACTGCTTCCCCTTTCTTTGCAAGGAAGTGATAGGGTGTGATATCTTGGAAAACCCTGCGATGAACCTTCTATAATAACCTGCTAATCCCATGAAGGATATAACTTCCATTAAGTTCCTTGGCGTTGACCATTCACTAATGGCTTCAATCTTCTTAGGGTCTATTGCTATCCCATCCTTCGAGATAATATGTCCCAAGTAATGGATCTGCTCCTAATAAAATGAGCACTTGCTCAACTTGGCATATAGTTGGTGCTCTCTTAGCACCTGCAACACCATCCTCAGATGTTGTTCATGTTCTTATTCAGTCCTGGAATACACTAGAATGTCATCCAGGAAGACGATGACAAACTTGTCTAGATACTCCCTGAATACTCCATTCATCAAGCTCATAAAAACAATAGGTGCATTTGACAGTCCAAACGACACCATTGTGAACTCTTAATGACCATACCTTGTTCTAAAGGAGGTCTTGTTGATGTCTTCATATTTTATTCTTACTTGGTGATATCCTGATCTTAGAAATATTTTCGAAAAGATATTTGCATCCTTCAACTAATTGAAGAGATCATCAATCCTCGACAGAGGATACTTGTTCTTCACCGTTACTTTGTTCAATTGCATGAAATCGATGCACAATCTCAGCGTTCCATCCTTCTTCTTTACGAACAGGATAGAGGCACCCCAAGGCGACACACTTGGGCGTATATACCCCTTATTTATAATTTCTTCAAGCTGCAGCTGCAACTCTTTCAGTTCTGGCGCACTCATCTTGTACGGAGGCTTTCACACTGGAGCTGCTTCAGGCATCAAGTTCATAGAGAAATCAATATACCTTTTTGGATATAGTCTAGGTACTTCCTGGAATACATCTTCAAACTCTTTAAGTACCTCATTATCCTCAATACTTGACACATTATCCTTATGCATTTCCCCCACATGGGCTACAAATAATTGACAACCTTTTCTGTAGCACTTCTTCAGCTGCATTGCTGAGATTTCTCTAACAGTAACAACTCTAGGAATTCCTTGGATGACTCTCTGATTAACTTCTTCATCTAAGAAAGTGAATCCCTTGTTCCGATAGTCCAAGATGGCATGGTGCTGGTCCAACCAGTCCATCCCAATTAGACAGTCATGAGAGCCTAACGACAGAATCTTCAAATTGACCTTCGTGCTCAGTCCATTCATGTCTACAGGACATGACTTGACTAACTTCGTGACTTTCCTCTTGGTTCCTGTAGCTAGCTGCACTAACCAAGACTTTTCATGTTTGCTTCTTATCAAATGAAAACTTTCTACCACTCTAGGGTCTATATAACTATGGCTAGCCCCTGAATCAACTAAAATAGTAAATGGTTGGTTTTTTATCATACCTTCTACTTCAATCATGTGCGACTGATACTCATATTGCTTGTTGTCCAGGGTTGTGTAGATCCTTGGAATTCTACTTCCCATGTCCTCCACTGTTTCAGCCTGCTGAACATTGTGGATAAATCTTACTTTATCATTTCTATGGGGGAAATCCCTGTACCTATGGTTTTCTTTACAAACACAACATTCCATAGGTGGCGGCCTTGACATTTGCCCATCCACTTCAACCTTCCTGGGCTCTCTAAGAGATGACTGTTTCTGTTTCTAAAAAAGGGTGGTTTATTTCCCTTCTTCCTCTGTTCTTTCGTGAAATATTTCTGGTTATCCCAAGCCTTCCGAAAGGTAGGCTTTTCTCTTTGTTGTTCAAATAATAACTTCACTCTTCTTATCATTTCTTCCATAGTATTTGGGTCATCATACTGAATCTTATCCCCAATAGGAGGCGGTAATCCACTCAGGTACCTCTGAATCTTGACAGACTCATCTTTGATGAACGAAACATACTTCAGTAATTCCAAAAACTTTAGTTCATACTCATCAATGGTCTGGTTTTCTATCTCGAGTTCAAAGAAGTCTTTCATCTTTCTATCATAATATATTTTAGTTAAGTATTTCCTCTCAAAATACCTCTTGATATATTTCCATGTGATGTCCCTTTCCCTGATGTGCTACACCTGCACAAGTTGATCCCACCACATGGATGCCTTTCCCTTCAATTGATACATGGCAATCCTACCCTCTGCATGAGAGGAATAATTCTGCAGCTGAAAGTTTTTCCTCATACCAAGAAACCAAGTTTTGGCATCTTCCTCCTTCTTATGTTCTCCATCGAACGCTGGAGGCTTGATCTTGTTCATTTCCCCTTTCAATTCATCCATCCCAGATCTCCTATGCTTTTTGGTAGGAGATGGGCTTGAACTACTGGAATTCTTCGGGGAGTGACGACGATGTCTGCTAACACTCCTTGATATTCTTTTCCTCTCAGGGGTCCTGTGACTCTCTATCTTGCTTGAATCACTCTCCTTTTCCAATTTCTTTTCTATTCTTTCCAGACTCTTCAACGTCATTAAGTTGAATTCACCCTTCTTATCCCTAACTTTCATGAGCGTTTGGCTATCAGCCTGGGCATCTTTTTGCAATCTTTCAATGATTTTCATCATATGTCCTTCCTTATCCATCTCTTTTCCTTGCCCATTAGAGTTTGATCCTTCGACTCCCAAGTTGACATTCCTTCCTTCTCTTTCGTTCTCTGAATTGGAGGGAATCCACACCTCTTCCATTCTATGCTCTCAACGAAAAACCTATTCGGTTCTATCACTTGCTAAGATTCTGCAAACACATGTGCAGACAACAGGGATTTGTCAGGTCGTCATTCTTAGCAAATTCCACACATTCAAAACCATTCTGATTTAAGAAAATTCTTCAAATTCACAATTTTTTTGAGTTCTACTCGTCTTTGTAATTTTCGGGTGATAGCTCCCTCTTTCTTAGACCCTACCATCGTAACCAAAGGTCGTGACCAAATTATAGACTACTAAGTGTTACTTGGGATTTTGACCTTCGAAGAGTTTAAGGTACACACATCTATCTCCCGGAGTTTCGATTTACCAAATTCATGTAAATCAGGTGGATCGACGGTCCACGTTTACCCAACATCCAACGGTTGAAAATCTGCTATGGTTCTTTTGTCTTTGAATATTTCAGGACTTCAAAACTTCAAGTTTTGGGGTTTCAATAACTGGGAGTTTGAAATGCAGCGACCCAAATCACTGGTCACTCCATTCCCCGAACTCCGATACACGAGTTCTTGTACGAGACCCAACGATCCTCGATGATTTGGATCCAACGGTCTAGATCTTTTCGGAGTTTCATGAACTAGGAGTTCACGATGCAGCGACTCCAAATCTCTTGTCACTTCAATCCTCGAATTCTGATATGGGAATTCATGTATGATATCAACGGTTGTGAGCCTCCCCTGATCTGATGATCCAGATCTCTCCTAAGCTTACACCTGTCAAAGCTCTTCATCCCTAACTTCCTCGCTAGTTGGCTGGATCCGACGGCTCACGGGATTTCGACACTTCTTCCTGGAAGTGCTCCACCATCCGATTCTACCCTTGTTAGTCTCTTTCGTGATTCAGGACTTGGAGTGACCAAGAATTTGGCCTACGCTCCAAGTTCATGATCCTTGAATTCACGAAATGATCCAATGGATCAAACCAACCACGATCAACGAACCACATTTATTCTGGATCCTAGGGTGGCGAGTTTCTCCATCCACTAACCACCTTGCAACTTCTGGCTATCTTACGGTCCTTGTGATTTCGCGAGTTATCCACAGAGAATTATGACTGTCCAACTCTGCTTCTCAAGGACTTCTGGCCAATGACTTGGTACCCTCCTTATGAAATTTCATCTACTTGATCCAATGGTATTGATTCCCCACGATCTGATGACTCAGATCTCATCGACATTTCACGTATCGGGATTTTGTGTGTCACGAGGTCGAAATGTTGGTTGTGGAGCCTGATTATCTTCCTGATTCAAAGGTCCTTTCTTTCAGCCGTTTTTATACCCCATGAAGTATTTACACCCCAGAAGTATGTACACTCTTCCACACGAGGGAGTGCAGAGGGGGGGTACCCCCTCTGCGGGGTCTGGGGGGATATCCCCCCGGCTGGGGGAAAGCAGGGGTTCGGGGGCGAAGCCCCCAAAGGAAAAATTGCCTTGTAAATGTATATTGTAATTTCATTGTAAATCTGGATCGTTCATTATAAGGTCGCAGATCTAACGGTAGAGATTATGTTAGGGTTTTTTTCCCTAGAAGGCAACCCTCTTTTATGAGGGAAATGTATTGCGGCTATGGTTGATGGTGAATATTGTATTCTGAGATAGGGGACTGTGATAGAAAGAAGAGGAAGTTATAGTGGGTTTGCTGTAGGTTGTATCCCTTCATATGCTGGATAATAATAAAGGAAGGACCTGGCAATTTCTTTGGTGGACATAGCCCACACTGGGTGAACCACATAAATCTGTGTCTCTATTGTATTGTGTATCTTCTGTGTTTTGTTTCTGCATTTTTTTATTTTATTGCTCCATGGTCCTATTTTTCTAACACCAAAGATTTTCCACCTTTGTCCTCCCTATTCCCGAAATGTCGATTTCTTCCTGGACAATTAACGGTCCAGATCTCTCTTAGATCGATGGTTGTGATCCAATCATGAATTCATGTTTCATGAATTATCACGAACTCACCCTTAGACCATTTCAAGTCACGAGTCAGTGAAAGGCTAATCGCTCTCCATGCGTCCTTTCCGATGGACGGTCCTAATAAATTCAGGATTTCACGTATCGCGATTTCCACACTCTTGTGCAACTCCAAAGGGTTTTAAACCTTGTGCACGTTCTCCAGATTTGACAGTTGTGAGGGTTCTCCTTTCCTCCCGAACATATTCTATGGCTCCAACACTTCTGGTGTGGAGTTCTCTCTCTCCCTGTGGCCATATACCACACTAGATGCAGTTTTATAATACTGCTACACCTCCTGAGCTTTGTAACACGGTCAAGTAGTCCATTGACACTCATAAACATTTTGAGGTCTGAAATTAGTCCTCTAGACACAATTTTTTCTCAAAACCTCGGTCCAAAGACCACTTATCTGGCTAATCCAAGCTCAACGTCGAAACTAGGCTCTGATACCATACTGTAACATTCCCGACCATCAACCCCATGGTTGGGCCAACATTACTACGCGGATAAACACTACTGTAAAATATTATGCATTCTTATGAAATACAATTTCTTAATTACAGTTAAACACAACATAAGAACATTAATACCGTTAGCATACATAATCCACGACATTAACAATAATTCACGAATACAGTGGAATACATGTAAACATTGCTAGAATCACAGACATGCATATTTAATTGAAATTATACACATGTATATACTTATCTTTTAGACTGGATGTAATTCACCAACTGTGTGTAGACCTCCCACGAACCTCCCAGCCTTACACCGTGATGCTCATCACTCTTTGTAGTAGGTCACCCCTGAGCTGGGACTAAGCTCCACCGAGTAGGGATTTCTAGGCTAGGCAGGGAATACAGGAAGACACACAGTCACAGGAGAAGGATTCTCTCCCAGGAGCCACTTATGCCCACTGCCCAAAGACTCTCATTCCCCACATGTCTGTCCCACCCCAGGAGTATACACCTTCACTGTCACCAAGATAGTCCATCGACTGCTAACCTCCCTTCCCTTGGGCTTCAACAACAGACCGGACTGGAAGTCTCCAAGCTCTGTGGAAGCTACATGACTCCTTCCAGGAATTCTCACTTCCTCCACTCACTCTCTCAACTGGAGAGAGTCACTCACAGACTGGGTAACCTACCTCTTCAACAACAATCACCTCCCTCACACTGGCCAACAAGCCACATGATGTCCAGCACTGCGTGGCCACAACAATCAATTGTGAAAATGGGTATGGACACCCGAAACAGAAACTATCAATGCTAAATCATAGTGAAGTTATGCGATTACAGGATGCGTTAAGCTTTCCGGCAAGCAACACAGGATGCACGACTCAACAATTATGAAACATTCAACTCTCCCAACCAGCAATAAGGAACATAATCACCTCTCTGGTTTCATATATGCGTAAGGTGTACAGAGGTTCAATCACAGAGGCCAAATGCGTACAGATGGAGGATGGAGGAATTGGAAGGTCGAACCCTGGATTCAGGTGGTGGTTGGAGGAATGCCCACCCAACTCCTACGCAACAGTCGACGGAATGAAAAGAGAACCCCCAACATGGCTGATTTCCTGGGTTAAATCGCATGCGCCTGGGTCGACACATGTCGCCCATGAAGCTGCATGCATCCCTCCCCAGGAACTTAGGACAAAACATAGATTTCACATGGCTTTTGGGATAATATTAAAATATTATTCCCAAGGACTTAAGCCCCTAGGCTCCACACTTAGCCTCTCTTTCCAACCTTCCAGCCCCCAATCCCTTACCCAGGTTTTGTGGAAGCTTATTCCCCCATCACTCATTCATCGTTGTCGGTCCACACGCATAGATGTTTTTTATTAATACTGTGCATAATTACATGTACAAAAATTAGGCTCCTGGCCTTCAACACTTAGTCTCCCTGGCCTAATAACACATAAGACCACTAGCTTATATAATTTGGCTCACCATCCTTATAAACTTGAATTACAATTCATAAACAAGCTTTATACTTCATAGACATGATTTACAACATGGCTTGGCCTTGGGGACATTACATCAACCGACACGAGGTAGAAGTGCATATGTGAGATGACCAACTAGAGACCGAATGAAGTCCAACTCGTAGTTTATTGGTAAACCCGACTTGGAGTCGACTATAATAGAATCTCAGGATTTGTGGGATTTATATCCAATGATATGTGTGGATTTGTAACCAGTTTTTAGGCACCAATATTTAGGGTTTTTCCTATTGTAAAGCCTATAAAAATGTGTGTTGTAAGTCCGTAAACACTTCTTTTGTAGGTGATCTTAGAATGCACTTTTGCAGGTTAATGCATGTGTAAGTGTAGGTTGTTGGTAATGCATATGTAAGCCAAATTGGATACAAGGTTTTTCTTTCCTGTGCAAGAGGGTATGGTGTCGATTATGTTTTAGGTGTGGACCAAGGTTATAAATGTAACCTTTTATTCTGAATGAATAAGACAACAAGAGATAAGAACACTCGAAGGAATGTTGGTTTTCCTGATTAAGGGTTTCCAGGGTAAAATATCAGTGTATTGTGTGATTTATTACTTCATTTGCGTTCTTGATTAAATTATTCTTCTCTTCTGTTAGGATTAGTGTGGGAGTGCCCTACATTTCCTGATACATGGTATCAGATTTTAGGTTTGCCCTGAAAAGTGAGTTATTAGAGCGATGCAATTATTTGGAGAGTATATCAAATATTGATCTACAAATATTGAATATGAGAACTAAACCCTAGGTACAGTAAGAGTTGTAAGTCGTAAATTCTTTTAAAGATTGCGGTAAAGAATGGCGAGCAATTTTAGAATAGAGATAGAAATATTCAATGGCCATAATTTTGAGCTTTGGAAGCTTAAAATGGAAGATATTCTTGTGGATCGAGAAAAATGGACAATGATTTGTCAATGTACCTAGCCGACATGCATGTCAACGAAAAAATGGGAGAAAATCGAAAGAAAATCAAGAAGTATGATTCGACTTTGTCTTGAAAATTCGGTGCTGCTGAATGTATCAAGTGAAGATTCGGCCAAGAAACTGTGGGACAAGATGGGAAGCTTGTACTAGTTGAAATCTCTGGTAAATAAGACGTTTCTTAGAAATAAATTATATCTTCTGAGGATGAGTGATGGCAGTTTGGTGACTGAGCATTTAAATCCATTTAACACCATGTTAATCCATTTATCGTCTGTGCATATAAAGATCACTGATGAGGAGAAATGCATCAACCTATTATGTTCTTTTCCAGACTCATGTACCTTTGAATCTTGATAGACTCATCTTTGATGAATGGAACATACTTGAGTAATTCCAAAAACTTTCGTTCATACTCATCAATGGTCTGGTTGTCCAGCTTGAGTTCAAAGAACTCTTTCATCTTTCTGTCACGGTATATTTTATTTAAATATTTCCTCTTGAAATACCTCTTGAATTATTTCCATGTGATGTCCCTTTCCCAAATGTGTTGCACCTGCACAAGTTGATCCCACCACATGGATGCCTTTCCCTTCAATTGATACATGGAAATCCTACCCTCTGCATGAGAGGAATAATTCTGCAGTTGAAATTATTTCCTTATACCAAGCAACCAAGTTTTCAACATCTTCCTCCTTCTTATGTTCTCCATTGAACGTTGGAGGCTTGATCTTGTTCATTTCCCCTTTCAATTCGTCCATCCCAGATCTCCTGTGCTTTCTGGTAGGAGATGTGCTTGAACTACTGGAATGCTTTGGGGAGTGACGACGATGTCTGCTGACACTCCTTGATATTATTTTCCTCTCAGGGGTCCTACGACTCTCTGTCTTGCTTGATTCACTCTCCTTTTCCAATTTCTTTTCTATTCTTTCCAGACTCTTCAACACCCTTAAGTTGAATTCACCCTGCTTATCCCTGACTTTCATGAGCGTTCGACTATCACCCTGGGCATCTTTCTGCAATCTTTCAATGATTTTGATCATATGTCCTTCCTTATCCATCTCTTTTCCTTTCCCATTAGAGTTTGATCCTTCGATTCCCAAGTTGACATTCCTTCCTTCTCTTTCATTCTCTGAATTGGAGGCAATCTGCACCTCTTCCATTCTCTACTCTCAATGACAACCCTATTCGGTTCTGGCACTTGCTAAGCTTCTGCAAACACATGTGTAGACAACAAGGATTTGTTAGGTCATCATTCTTAGCAAATTCCACACATTCAAAACCATTCTGATTTAAGAAAACGCTTCAAATTCACAAATTTTCTGAGTTCTGCTCATCTCTGTAATTTCAGGTGATAGATCCCTCTTTCTTAGCCCCTACCCTCGTAACCAAAGGTCGTGACCAAATGATAGACTACCAGGTGCTACTTGGGATTTCAACCTTTGAAGAGTTTAAGGTACACACATCTATCTCCCGGAGTTTCGATTTACCAAATTCGTGTAAATCAGGTGGCTCGACGGTCCACGTTTACCCAACATCCAACGGTTGAAAATCTGCTAGGGTTCTTCTGTCTTCGAAGATTTTAGGACTTTGGAACTTCAGGTTTTGGGGTTTTGGTAACTGGGAGTTTGAAATGCAGCGACCCAAGCCACTAGTCACTCCATTCCCCAAACTCCGATACATGAGTTCTTGTACGAGATCCAACGATCCTCAATGATTTGGATCCAATGGTCTAGATCTTTTCGAATTTTCATGAACCGAGATTTCACGATGCAACGACTCCAAATCTCTTGTCACTTCAATCCCTGAATTCCGATATGGGAATTCATGTATGAGATCAACGGCTGTGAGCCTCCCCTGATCTGATAGTCCATATCTCTCCTAAGCTTACACCTGTCAAAGCTCTTCAACCCTAACTTCTTCGCTAGTTGGATGGATCCGACGACTCATGGGATTTTGACACTTCTTCCTGGAAGCGCTCCACCGTCCGATTCTACCCTTGTTAGTCTCTTTCATGATTTGGGACTTGGAGTGACCAAGAATTTGGCCTGTGCTCCAAGTTCACAATCCCTGAATTCACAAAATGAACCAACGGATCAAACCAACCACAATTAATGACCCACATTTATTCTGGATCCTAGGGTGGCGAGTTTCTCCATCCACTAACCACCTTGCAACTTTTGGCTATCTTACAGTCCTCACGATTTTGCGAGTTATCCACATAGAATTATGACCGACCAACTCTGCTTCTCAAGGATTTCTGGCCAATGACTTGGTACCCTCCTTTTGAAATTTCATCTATTTGATCCAATGGTCCTGATTCCCCATGATATGACGATTCAAATCTCATCGACATTTCGCGTATCAGGATTTCGTGTGTCAAGAGGTCGAAATGTTGGTTGTGGAGTCTGACTATCTTCCTGATTCAGAGGTCCTTACTTTTAGCTGTGTTTATACCCCATGAAGTATTTACACCCCAGAAGTATGTACACTCTTCCACACGAGGGAGTGCAGAGGGGGATACCCCCTCTGCGGGGTCCGGGGGGGCTATCCCCCTGGCTGGGGGGTCTGGGGGCAAGCGAGGGTTCGAGGGCGAAGCCCCCCAAGGAAAAATTGCCTTGTAAATGTATATTGTAATTTCATTGTAAATCTGGACCATTCATTATAAGGTCACAGATCTAACGGTAGAGATTATATTAGGGTTTGTTTCCCTAGAAGGCAACCCTCTTTTATGAGGGAAATGTATTGCGACTATGGTTGATGGTGAATATTGTATTCTAAGATAGGAGACTGTGAGAGAAATAAGAGGAAGTTACAGTGGGTTTGTTGTAGGTTGTATCCCTTCATATGATGGATAATAATAAAGGAAGGACCTAGCAATTTCTCTAGTGGATGTAGCCTACACTGGGTGAACCACGTAAATCTGTGTCTCTATTGTATTGTGTATATTTTGTGTTTTGTTTCCGCATTTTTTTGTTTTATTTCTCCACGGTCCTATTTTTATAACATGAAAGATTTTCCACCTTCGTCCTCCCTATTCCTGAAATGCCGATTTCTTCCTGGACAATTAACGGTCCATATCTCTCTTAGATCGACGATTGTAATCCAATCGTGAATTCGTGTTTCATCAATTCTCACGAACTCACCCTTAGACTGTTTCAAGTCACGAGTCAACGAAAGGTTTATCGCTCTCCACGCATCCTTTCCGATGGACGGTCCTGATGAATTCGGGATTTCATGTATTGCGATTTCCACACTCCTATGCAACTCCAAAGGGTTTTAAACCTTGTGCACGTTCTCCAGATTTGATGGTTGTGAGGGTTCTCCTTTCCTCCCGAACATATTCTATGGCTCCAACACTTCTGGTGTGGATTTCTCTCTCTCCCTGTGGCCATATACCACACCGGATGCAGTTTTATAATACCGCTACACCTCTTGATCTTTGTAACACGGTCAAGTAGTCCGTTGACACTCATAAACATTCTGAGGTCTGAAATTAGTCCTCCAAACACAATTTATTGTCAAAACCTCGGTCCAAAGACCACTTATCTGGCCAATCCAGGCTCAGCGTTGAAGCTAGGCTTTGATACCATATTGTAACATTCCCGACCATCAACCCCATGGCCGGGCCAACATTACTACGCGGAAAAACACTACTGTAACATATTATGCATTCTTATGAAATACAATTGCTTAATTACAGTTAAACACAACGTAATCACATTAATACCGTTAGCATACATAATCCACGACAATAATGATAATTCACGAATACAACAGAATACATGGAAACATTGCTAGAATCACAGACATGCATATTTAATTGAAATTATACACATGTATATACTTATCTTTTAGACTGGATGTAATCCACTAACTACGTGTAGACCTCCCACAAACCTCCTAGCCTTAGACCGCACTGCTCATCACTCTTAGCAGTAGGTCACCCCTGAGCTGGGACTAAGCTCCATCGGGTAGGGATTCCTAGGCTAGGCAGGGAATACATGAAGACACATAGTCAGAGGAGAAGGATTCTCTCCCAGGAGCCACTTATGCCCACTACCCATAGGCTCTCATTCCCCACATGTATATCCCACCCCAGGAGTATACACCTTCACTATCACCAAGACAGTCCATCGACTGCTAACCTCCCTTCCCTTGGGCTTCAACAACAGACCGGACTGGAAGTCTCGGAGCTCTGTGGCAGCTATAGGATTCCTTTCAGGAGTTCTCACTTCCTCCATGCACTCTCTCAACTGAAGAGAGTTGTTCACAGACTGGGTAACCTGCCTCTTCAACAACAATCACCTCCCTCACACTGGCCAGCAAGCCACACATAGTCTAGCACTGCGTGGCCACAACAGTCAATTGGGAAAATGGGTATGGACACCCGAAACGGAAACGATCAACACTAAAGCATAGCACGACTCTATGATTACAGGATGCGTTAAGCTTTCCGGCAAGCAACATAGGATGCACGGCTCAACAATTACGGAACATTCAGTTCTCCCAACCATCAATAAGGAACATACTCACCTCTCTGGTTTTAGAGATGCGTAAGGTGTACAAAGGTTCATTCACAGAGGTCAAATGTGTACAGATGAAACTTAGGACAAAACATAGATTTCACATGGCTTTTTGGATAATATTAAAATATTATTCCCAAGGACTTAAGCCCCTAGGCTCCACACTTAGCCTCTCTTTCCAACCTTCCAGCCCCCAATCCCTTACCCAGGTTTTTTGGAAGCTTAGTCTCCCATCACTCATTCATCGTGGTCGGTCCACACGCATAGATGTTTTATATTAATACTATGCATAATTACATGTACAAAAATCAGGCTCCTGGTCTTCAACACTTAGGCTCCTTGGCCTAATAACACATAAGACCACTAGCTTATATAACTTGGCTCACCAGCCTTATAAACTTGAATTACAGTTCATAAACAATATTTATACTTCATAGACATGATTTACAACGGGGCTTGGCCTTGGGGACATTACATCAACTGACACGAGGTAGAAGTGCATATGTGAGACGACCAACTAGAGACCAAATGAAGTCCAACTCGTAGTTGACTGGTAAACCCGACTTGGAGTCGACTATAATAGAATCTCAGGATTTGTGGGATTTATATCCAATGATATGTGTGGATTTGTAACTGGTTTTTAGGCACCAATCTTTAGGGTTTTTCCTATTGTAAAGCCTATAAAAAGGTGTGTTGTAAGTCCGTAAACACTTCTTTTGTAGGTGATCTTAGAATGCACTTTTGCAGGTTAATGCATGCGTAAGTGTAGGTTGTTGGTAATGCATATGTAAGCCAAATTGGATACAAGGTTTTTCTTTCCTGTGCAAGAGGGTATGATGTCGATTGTGTTTTAGGTGTGGACCAAGGTTATAAATGTAACCTTTTATTCTGAATGAATAAGACAACAAGAGATAAGAACACTCAAAGGAATGTTGGTTTCCCGGTTAAGGGTTTCCAGGGTAAAATATCAGTGTATTGTGTGATTTATTACTTCATTTGCATTCTTGATTAAATTATTCTTCTCTTATGTTAGGATTAGTGTGGGAGTGCCCTGCATTTCCTGACACGTGGTATCAGATTTCAGGTTTTCCATGAAAAGTGAGTTATTAGAGTGATGTAATTCTTTGGAGAGTATATCAAATATTGATCTACAAATATTGAATATGAGAACTAAACCCTAGGTTCAGTAAGAGTCGTAAGTCGTAAATTCTTTTAAAGATTGTGGTAAAGAATGGCGAGCAATTTTAGAATAGAGATAGAAATATTCAATGGCCATAATTTTGAGCTTTGGAAACTTAAAATGGAAGATATTCTTGTGGATCGAGAAAAATGGAAAATGATTTGTCAATGTACCTAGCCGACATGCATGTCGACGGAAGAATGGGAGAAAATTGAAAGAAAATCAAGAAGTATGATTCGACTTTGTCTTGAAAATTCGTTGTTGCTGAATGTATCAAGTGAATATTCGGCCAAGAAACTATGGGACAAGATGGGAAGCTTGTACCAGTTTAAATATCTAGTAAATAAGACGTTTCTTAGAAATAAATTATATCTTCTGAGGATGAGTGATGGCATTTCGGTGACTGAGCATTTAAATCTGTTTAACACCATGTTAATCCATTTATCATCTATGGATATAAAGATCATTGACGAGGAGAAATGCATCAACCTATTATGTTATTTGCCAAACTCCTGGGATATCTTAGTCGTGGATATTGGGAGTAACACAACCAAAATAACACTAGAGGACATGGTTGCTTCTCTGTTGTCAGAAGAAATGAGAAGAAAGAACATGGAAGGATCAACCAAATATGCTCTAGTAGTGAGAGGTCGACTAGTAGACAGTGACAAAGGAATATTCTCCAGTAGAAATTTCAAGTCGAAGGGAAGATCTAAATCACCAGTTCAGTTGGCATGAAGATGATGGAAATGCAGTAAATCTAGGAATTATAAAAATGACTGCAAGCCAAAGGAAACATAAGTCAGTGCCGGATCTGACGAGAAGAAATTGACTGTGAGAAAGACAAACTCAAAGAAGGGAGGTGATGTGTAACATGCATTGAATAGTACATAGTCGGATCAAGATTTTTGGTTGATTGACTCAAGAGAATCCTATCATATGAAACCACATAAAGAATGATTATGTGAATATGAACAATATGATGGGGGTGATGTGTGTTACGCCTCTTTTGTCACCTAAATGAGCAAAACAGAGGTGCTTACAAGCTTAATTGGGTTATCTAAGCAAGACAACTGTAAAGGAAAGGGTTAGAGAAAGAAACATAAAATACTAAGCTAAAAATTAAACTAAGAAATGAAAGAACAACTAAACTATTGAGCATAAGGACATAAGAACAAAAAACCAATAAGACTCATGTCACCAATGGAAAGGATTATATTAGTGAAAGAAAACACCAAGAAGAAAGAGGACTTTGGGTCCCTTCTTCCTCCAAGGGAGGGCTCTTGGACCCCCACAACTAAGCTCTTCTTACAACTTTGAAACTTGAAAGAAATGGTGAAAGAATTGCAAGCTAATCCACTCAAGAGGTGAGATGGATTGCCCCAATGTAATGGTGCTAGTATGCTCTTGATGAGAAAAGAGGCTTCCCCAAGAGAATAGCAACAACATAACCTTGCAAATGAATTCCTTGAAAATGAAGTGCACCCATGGCCTTGTTTTATAGCACCACTTTGAGGTATTGTGCAACCAGCTTATAGTGTGAAAAGAGGCTATTTAGGGAATTTTTAGGTCTTTGACTAGCCACCCAGTCGGATCCAGCCGAGATTTGGGTGTCAAATAAACTTGGAAGCTAAACTAGAAGAGGGTGGGAGGCCGACCAATCTCATAAATATGTCGTTCTCAGTTGTGTATGGATTTTAGCGACAAGAGTCGCACGTCATGCACATGTGTGCTTTTCGTGCATTTCTGGTTCGCGCATGTGCGCGCACGCCTTGTGTAGTCATAACACACCTTAATTTTATCATTGGTTCTATAGTTTTTGGACCTTTTGGAAATGATTTTTGGTAATTTGTTTCCATGGGTGACCTCATAACTATTTGAAGATGTTGGATTCTTGTAACCATTTGCGGACAAAATTTTAGTGATAACAATGTGTTCTTGGGGGACAACTTGAAAACTATAATTGTCAAACGGGGAAGAGTTTGACTGACACTACAGGATGGGAGAAAAAGAACCCTTCCAAGTGTGCTACACATTCTGTGTTTGGAAAGAAACCTAATATATGTCAATAAGATGAGTGATTCAGGTGTGCATACTCTGTTTCATAAGGATTTTTGCAAGATGGTCAGATGTGCGATGGTTTTAATGAGAGGAGTTAAAATTGGTACCCTGTAGAAGCTGTTAGGGAATGTTGACTCGACTGGATGCAACAACATTGTTGCTCCTGAAATCGACTCGACTGTGACTCGAATCAACTCGATGCCAACAAAACTCTACTCAACGCGATCCAAGTCAGTTCAAACTGACTCGACAATACATGATGAACTCGACCCAACTAGGTTATGGCATGAGAGGATGGGACACATTGGAGAAAAAGGACTTCGAACTATGCAAAGCAAAAGTATGGTTGAATGTTTTCTTGAATGTGGCTTGGAAGTTGACTTTTGTGAACATTGCATATATG
>ML837449.1:18980-30887 GCA_009831015.1 Picea engelmannii | reverse complement strand
CTATTTTGAGCTATAAGTCAATTAAATTCACTGAAGAGGTCATGTTTGGCACATTACTTGGAGGAACCTCTCAGTGTAATAGCTCATTGGAATCGGAAGGAGCAACACTACAGGATGGGATGGCTAGAAGTGACTTTCAATGGTCAGGGAAGCCACAAGGAGAGATACGGAGCTTTTCAGAGGTAAAAAGGTTAATTAATTAATTAGAGTGATTTAATTAATTAATTAAATATTAATAAAATGAAAGTCACTTTGGAGGGACAAGGTGAGCCAAAAGTATAAAAGAAAGGCAAGGGCCTCTTCTCATGGATTGATGTATGTTTATCTTTTGATTTCTAGCTTCTAGCTAGTGAGCCCAACATTGGGGGTTTTGAGGGTTTTGACTTAACAAACCCTAGAGGACGATTTGATGGTGAAACATTCCACCTAGCTTGTCCCAAGCTTGGTCTCGGAGCTGCAATACGCTCCCACACCATTCTAGTTCCAAATCTACTCAGTTGCGGGAGGATTCCACATCAGTTGCTTGTGCAGATAGAGAGAGGGCGCACCAGTTGGGGGTTTCCAGCAAGGGGGGCGCACCATTCATTGAGGAGGGATTCGTCCTAGCTGAGGAGAAGGGATTCCGGGAATTCCAGGTATTGGGTTTCCTTTGCAGGTGTCTTGGCATTATTCTTGGTGGTTTTCTGGAGTCTTTCAGTGGAGGATCGATTTGTATTGAGAGTGGGACGTTTTCCCAAGACGAGGGCGCACCATTATTTGGAGGGTAGTTAGATCTAAGAATATAGCAGGTATTTTGCGGATTTGAGCACTTGGGTTCTCATTGTATGGTCCTAATATATCATTGGGGAGAGTTTCAGAGCATTTGGAGGCCTCCTTCATCAGGGCCGAATTATCTAGGGTTTCAGTCACTTAGTGGGGCGCACCATTCAGTGGAGAAGTTCAGATCTACAGAGGTTGAGAGGGATCTTGGAGATTCGAGCACCTAGGTTGTTCTTACCATCACCCGATCTACTGTTTGGCATCTTTCTGGAGGTGATTGGACATCTTTGGCACCAGGGCCGAATTGTTGAGGAGCTTCAGTTATCCAGCAGAGCGTGGCATCTTCCAGCAGTGAGGGGGGTTTGGCACTTGGCATTGGTCTTCATCTCTTATCCAGCCTTTGAAGGCTTATTTTGTATTGTCGGGAGCATTTTGTAGCAGCTCATACTTGTTATCTATTGTCTATCATCTTGGCCATCTGTTGAGCATTCCAGATCGGCATCTCCATGGTAGCAGGTTCTTCTATTTTATGAATAAAGAAGATTTGAAATGTTTTGGCTTGTCTATCTTATTGCGTATGGTTGAGGTATGTTCCATGGTTATCTATTTCTGTTAATTGTTGCATACACACATATAAACACATATAAACAAATAGGTCAGCAAACTATTTGACGAAATACCACAACCACAAAAAGTTTAAAAGACACCAAAACAGTGATGATCCTTGCATAATGGCTTGGGATCATTACACTCCATCCCCATCATTAAATCCCCCAAGGTGCATATCTCGTGTTGAAGAAATAAGACGATACTGAAAATGCTCTCAAGGCATAAGGGATGGGCTCCAAAACTCCACTTGTACAATGGGTTGAGTAATAGTTTGTTTGCGACGGATGATACATTAGAGCACAATAAATTGGACTTTGTCCATTTGTGTTGAATCAACTGGTAGCAAATTAGGTACCCAAACCTTAGAGCCATAAAATATCATTGATTAGATAATTGTGTCAAATAGATGCATCTTTAAGTGTGAGATGACCCCAAATGTTAGGATCTAGATGCTTAAAATATCACAATAACTCCTTAAAGAATAGGAGAACCTTCTCCAAATACCCAAATACATTCATACATCACAATTCACATGTTCCATAATGACAACATGATCTCTATATATACCTATTAACACATTTCACATGTGGCCCCTTTATAGACCTATTCAACAACAAAACATGGAATCAAGAGAAAGAAGATTATGCAACAACTAGCCACAAAGGATTAAGACCGAAAAGAATTGATTTTGGAAGGATGGATCATCATTAATGGAAAGAAGAAAGCAAAAACATAAGAAAATCATATTACTTGGTTTCATCACATGTAAAGCCTTTAACTGCAAAGCTTCAAGGACAGATTTTTGAAGGAGGGTACTATGATATGACCCCAAGGGTGGCATATATGAGGTCAAATGTATATGATATGGGGTTAAATGTACATGTAATGTGTAAATGTATATGTAATAGGGTCAGCCTAATATTAAAGGGGTCACATGTGCAATGTGTGAATAGGTATATATAAAGATCATGTAATCATTATGGAGACATCTGAATTATGATGTATAAATGTATTTGGGTATTTGGAGGTTCTCCTATTCTTTAAAGAGTTATTGTGTAACTCATCTCTCTTATCTACCTTGGAGTTTTGCTCCATGCTCACATTGGTGTACATGGTGTGTACTTCTGGTTTATTGTGATATCTTAAGCATTTGGATCCTAACAAAGGGAATATCCAAAAAGAGTACAAGGAAAAATTGGCGCTCAAGCACACAAATAGGTGCGTACTCCAGGGCCCTTGCTAAGCCAAGTTGGGAAGCAAGCCTCAATTTGAATCTATGACCTATGAATTGGACCCCCAAGTAACTATATGTTGTAGTGATTTCCACCTCCCTCCCTTTGAAGAAGAAATAAAAGTTTGATAGTGTTCTTAGAAGTGACCAATTGTCTATGGTCACAAAAACGATCTAGGGCATTGAGTTTCCTTTATAGCCCTCAAAAGAGGATGCTAAGAGGACCACTACATTTGTAAACATTAATACAGCAATCAAGACATGATGTAAAAGGCAACCATCCTCAATATCTGTGTTATCCCTACGATATTCATCTAGCTCATTAATGTAGACCCCAAATAAAGTCGAGTGAGGGGGCATCCCTTCTTGACCCCAATAGTATTTCTAACGAAGCCCAAAAGTACATGAGTTGTTAGAAGCTAACCTATAACTATCTCATAGAGCCTCATTATAGCAACAATAAGGCACTTAGATATGCCAATGTCACAAAATCTTTAAAATAAGGATTGCCTCTTTCCAAAATTGAAGGCTTTCCAAAAGTCCACAAAGCAACAAAAGACTTTGGAGGTGTGATGTCTAGCTACTTCAATAATAGTCGAAAGTGACCACCAAAGTGTGGTCTAGCGGCAAGCAACAAGGTGATCGGACTAGTACTAACACATAGACTCGGGTTCAAAACCCCCCAAGCGGGTGCAAATGAGGCCAAATGCAAGTCCTAGGTGACTTTGACAACATAAATACGCCCCTCATAGCACAATATATTAGCCAAAGAGATTCTATAAGAAGTATTTCTCAAAAATAATAATAATAATAATAATAATAGCCCAAAAAGATCACACTTTGATATTCTTTTCTGAAACCTACTTGGACCTTAGCTCTAAATTTATTTCTCTTCGAATTCTCAGAATGATCGAAAGTAGAAAACCTAATATGGAAATATAGCCACTCTACTCAGTGGTGGAGTAGCAAAAAACTTGCATCAATTCCTATCGCTCCTTAATGTTACTATATGGGGAAATAAATAGTTATCTAATGGATAGGAAATCAATAGGGGACCACATCAGAGGATGTCAAATAGTGAAAAAAGTTAACTAAAGGCCACTTTGAAAGAAAAAAGAAAGGAATTTTGCAAGACATCCTCAAAGCTTCTTTGCCTCATTATGTTTATGTTTTGGTAGCTGCGAGAGGTATTAACCTCCAAGTATAACATTTGTACTTAGAATAGAATATTTCGGAAGTAAGAGAACCATTAAAAAGATGTGTGAAAACCCTAGAAGAGAAGTCGAACCAAAGAGAATAATAATAAAGTATTAAAAGGCTCTAGAAAGTGAGGTCAGCCCCACATGAAAAGACACCTTGGCAGACTAGTATAAATAGAGGCTAGGCACTCCTTATTTGTAGACACTCTCACTCAGTAGAAGGAGGGAGCAAGTCTAAGGAGCAGTTGTTGCAGTTGCAGCAGAAGGAGGCGCAAGTCTAGAGAGGGTGGTGCAGCAGTTGTCGTGGTGTAATCTTTGTAATGTTCCAAACCAAATCTGATGTAAAAATCAGATCTATGTGGTTGAGGAATTTCGTCAAACACTTGGCATACAAGTTCCCAACTCCCTTGAAATCACTTCAATACTCGTTGTCTCAATTAACTTAAGTTTAAGGGATGAAGTTTATGTCAAACACATCACATGCAACACCTAAAACCCATCCCAATGAGTGGTTGTTCTGAGTTTTTGTTTGTTGTTATGTTTATTTGCAATTGGTTGGTTGAAGTGTTTTGTCAAACACTTTGTCTGCAATGGCTGTAGCATTCATTTAAGTGTATTTTCTGATGTATTGGCCCATATTTCTTCATGTAATATATAAGGAAAACGCATGCAATGATAACCAAATAAATCAAAAACTAATAGCTATTAAACACCATAAGATAGTATCTCAAATCTTTGTTTTATTTAATATGCACTTGGTTGTCCAACACAGTAATTTCCAGATCTGAAATATATTTGCTACAGCTGATATATGGCTGGAAAATACATACAAAACGCAGCCAAAGAAAAGAAAAGAGTCTCCCAATAGAATCCCTCTAACAACTACTCCAAAAATATGTAATTTTCTCGGCAAAGGATGGCCCCAATGACAAGATATGTGCCCTGCTTGGTCTGAATTCGCCCTGGCTAAAGATGAGGCTCGATCCACCAATGAAATGGCAAATCTCCTCAGAAACAATTCGCCCAAGATGTATAGAACTCGATCCCAACAATAGAAACTGATACATGTTGGAAATACTAAAACAACTGAGAGGGGGGGGGGTGAATCAGTGGTTTATGAGCTTAAACAATTTTATACCTTTTAAATATTATTAATCTTCCTTTAAGTGATCATCAACAATATACAGCATATGGACAGTAAAAGTAAAGACCATCAGTCACACATAAAGTACACACAGAGACAGATTTTCACGAGGAAACCCATAAAGAGAGAAAACCTCTTCTTCTGCGAAATGATAGGCAGTCTTTTTCAGTTCTGTACATCATTTACAATTGAGCACCCACTCAATGTGAGGCTGCTACCTCTGTTTTACAAGCTGCAACTTGTTTGAGAGCACCAACTCTCTGGTTTCTCTAGCACCCACTNCCTGAATATTCCAGCACCAACTGGATGGAAGCACCAACTTCTTGAATGTTCCAGCACCAACTGGATGGAAGCACCAACTTCCAATTACACAAACTCCAACTTGCATAACAGAGAACACTAGTTCTCCCTTGCACCTCCCTGCCACCCTAGTTTCTCTGGCTGTAACCAGATGGAAGCTACAACTTCCTGTGTTCAAGCTCCCACTTGAACCTCTGAGGACAACAGTCCTCCCAAGCACCTCCCAACCTCCCTAGAATATAAATGGCTAAATAAACATTCAACTTTACAGATAAATCAGGTCTTACCAATCTTTCTTTGTTCTGTAAATCTTGTCTTCTGCACACTGTTCTGCAGCTCTACTCTTCCTCTGTCTGTTCAGCAGGTATGCTCTGCATCAACTCGTGCTCTCATTCTGCTCTTCTTCAACTCTCTGTCATTATGCTCTACATTTCATCTCACCCTTCACATATGCTCAATCTCCTCCTGCGCATCCTCTTCGTCTCTATTCTTACAGTTTCATTCTTTTTCACTTCCAGAACAACTAGCCCGACACAGTCTATTTCATCTTCTTTTATACACACGAACACGACGGTTCAGCTTCCCAACTCATTAGGCAAAATGTCGACAACTGTCTAAGCAACTGAAACGATAATTGATTCGCAATCAAGAATCCGTTTTGTTTAGCAGAATCATAACTGATGAGTTACCTGTGTGTGAAGAAACAGTAACCCTTAGATCTCATTCAAGTCTATCTCCGTCGTTGGATGAACTTTATTAATCTTGCCTTTAAATCGGGTTTCGGCATCTCGACATTCCTATGCCCAAGTATCTTGTCACTTCATGCCGCGATCTCCGAAGCTTCGATACAGAGCTTTTCTATGCTAGCTCCTTCCTCTATATGACCATGTCCATGACCAAGCACTTATGCTTAAAGTGTTTTTCGCGAATTCGCGTTTCGTGAATCTGGAGATGAGGCATCTCGACTCTCCAAGTCGCGATCTCCGAAACCCCGAAATGGAGCTTATCTGGACTGACTCCTTCCCTTCTCGTGACCAAGGGCTGTGACCACAACCTTTATGTGAAAGGCGCTTTCGCGATTTCACATATCGCGAATTCGTAATTCCTTATGTTCAATGTTCCTGTCACCTCCAAATCCCGATCTGCGAAATTCCATAATGAAATCAGATCAACGATCCAGATTATATCTAGATCTGACGGTTCATGTTAAGTCGAGATATTACTCATCGTGATTTCGACACTCTGGACGATCGGTGTTTTCATCAACTCGAATTCCCGATTCTCGACATTCAGTAAAGAAGTCGAATCAATGGTCCAGATCACTTCTTGATCTGACGGTCGTTGTTACATCGCGATTTCGCCTATCGCAATTTCGTAAATGTTGCATAGTTTCTTCTGCCTCTCCATATCGCGATTCGTGAAACTCCGATAAGGGATTAGATCAACGGTCCAGATCGGATCTTGTCTTGACGGCTGCGATTGAATCGCGATATCGCATATCGCGAAATCGAGATTCCTGTTGCTTTTGTTTCTTTTCCTCTTGATGTCGCGATCCCCGAAACTCCGATATGGAGTTACATCTATGGTCCAGATCCAAGCTTGATTTAACGACTGTGATTGAATCGCCATATCGGATATCGCGATTTCGGCATTCTTGTTGTCAAGTGTTCTTGTCACTTCAAAGTCCCGATCCCCGATACTCCATGAAGAAAATCAACGGTCCAGATCAAAGTTAGATCTGACGGCTCAGATTTCATCGCGATTTTTCATATTGCGATTACGCCCTCTTCTCCTTGCTCTTTAAAGACCGTGCAGGTTCTCCTCGATCCAACGGTGGTCGGACCCTGCACTCGGATCTGACGGCTGAGATCTGTCTCCCTCTTCAACGATCAGAGATTCTTCTTCTCAAACTTTCGCTCATGCGCTGCTTTCGATCATTCGCTGCCTTCGATCATTCGCTGCCTTCGATCTTTCACTGCTTTTGATCATTCACCTCTATGTACTTATCTTCTGTTTGACTGTCAATTACAAACTTGTTGTTCTCATGTCATCTTCACTGTTGCCATCAATGACAAGCATTCGCTGTCTGTTAACTGTCTGTTAAATATTTGCCAACAATACAACCCCAAAATATCAAGATTTCCACTACCAGAAGCGCCCCTCCAAGCAATATTTCGCCCTAGGTACAAAATAATGAATCTCCTCAAAGATCCTCTGCAAAATCTCCAAGATCTAATAGATTGGGAGGTGGAATAGACATGCAAGTGAAGATTTCAGTTATATATATCTTCTGGATGCTAAATCAAACTTCTCCAGAATCTCTAGTGCGCCCCTCCTGAAGAGAACCCTTCTCACAATTGGCCCTGCTTTACAAATGAATGACTTAAATGGATCTAGACTTAATAGAATGGTGAGGGAGGAATCTTCCACCTCCTTGGCCAAGCTTGGATCAGGAACAAAGGAATCTTTCACCTCCTTGCTGATCTCTAACGTTTATTCGGTCAAAACCCCCAAGTACCTTGAGCTTTCTAGCTAAGAAGCCAGACATCAAAATATCAATCAACATAATGAGAGAATAAAAGCCCCTATCTCTCTTTTATACCCCTGTTTACCTTTTCTTTCCAAGTGACTTTTAATTCACTTTTAATGTTTCTTCATAAAATCACTTTATTAATTAATTAACCTTTTTTTCCTCTAAAAAGTGATTAATTTGCCCTTATGGCTTCTCCGGCCACTGAAAGTCACTTTTCATCATCTTATCCTTTAGAGCTTTTCCTCCTGATTCCAATGAGCTATTACACTAAGGTATTTCTTCACATATTATGCCCAAAATGACATCCTTAGTGAATGTAATTAGAATATGCTCAATAATAACTCAAAATTACGGAAATCGTCAGAACGCAACGAAACGAAGGACAAGTTGTGCAGAATAGTTCCTGATGATGAACTATGATGAATAATATAAGTCGGACCCTATAAAACTCCTCAATACCTCTTGAGCTCACTATCACCCCCAACTGGCTACTCTGACAGGCATCCCAATCTGCAACATAAGTGAATCCAAAAATGGGGACATTATAGTCCTCCCTGCTTGAATATTGCTTGTCCTCAAGCAATAACTGAATCAAACTGTGTATGATCTCAGGGTCCCATATCCACCTATCTGACATAAAGTGCTCTCCCCTCAAAACATGGTCCCACAAAGTGCTCGCCACGCAGGCCACCAGAATGCTCCTGATCAGTAGAACGATCATGTGTAATAGATCCTCAGTTAACTCCTCAAGCAACCACTCTATGCGGATCTCAACTCCATCAACCACCTGTTGGAGTTACTTCACACACACCTAGGATTTATTTTTCCTAAGGTTATTCCTTGTTTATTAGTCATAATTAGTCATTATCCAGACTCCTATATTTTAGGGGAGAATATTCCACCTGGAAAATATTCTCTTTCAGTTGACACTTCAGTTTGACTAGTTGAGTTGAGTTTAGATGTTGCATTGGTTTTGTCACCATGCAACATTGGGATCATCACCAACTCACTATTGTTTGTTCAGTTAGTTAACTGAAGACTAGTTGACTAGTTAACTCAGCTAGGTGGCAGTTCACTCTCGTAACTGCCTGAGAGACTAGACTAGGTGGCAGTTTACCCTTGTAACTGTCGGTGTGTGTCTAGATCAATCTAGACCACCACTATGGCTCATTATTTACTCATGTATCATATATCTATTGTAAATTATTCACTCTTTATGTGTGTAATACAGTTAATGAGAATTCTTCCATTATTTCTCTCCTTCTTCTTTCTCCAATTCTCTCTGCAAATGTGTGTATTATTGTTTAGCTAGATCTATTATGTGCGGGTTCAACACATTTACATGGTATCAGAGCCGACGGACTGCTAAGCAAAAGCTACACCAAATTATTTTTGCAGGTACAAAAGATTGAAGACAACAAAAATATGGATTATTCGCCGGAAATACTTCTCACGCCTCACAACTATTTGGAATGGAAGCCAAAAATTTTGCTTCTGCTAAGATGCAAAAGCTTATACCAAATAACCATGGAAATGGAAGTAGAGTCTGATTCTGTCGATGAGAAAAACGATTTTCTCAATAGACAAGATATGGCCATAGGATGTATCCTCTATTTTATTTCTCCCGAAATTCTCCATCAAGTATATGATGACTCACAAGAATTCACTCCAAATGATTTATGGAGTAGATTGGAGGTTTTATTTCGGAATAAGGAAGAATGCATGCAAAATGTTGACAAGATAGAGAATGTAGAAAAGCCACTGGAAGATAAATCATCTCAGTTTGAAGAGCCTTCTACACAAGTATCTACAGAAATTTGTATTCCATTAATTGAAGATGATGTCTACTCCATTTCAGATTTGTTTTCTGAAATTCATGTGGAAGATATATGGCATGCATCTCAGGAGTCACATGCAGACACTTTTGCATGCACCATGCATGCATCTTAGGAGTCAAAAAGGGAGCCGCGCACATCAGACTCCATTCTGATATTTTCTTAGCACTATTTGCATAAACTAATTGGATATTTGAATTCCTCTCGGGAAAATATCCAATTTCAGAAAAAAAAAAACATCTGAAACGGAGTCCGAAAAGTGAAGTTATGATCATTTTAAAATCAACAAAATTTCAGCATTTTTCCGGAAACAGCCGTACGGTTTTCAAAGTTTCATCCAAACTTTATTTGGATATTATTCATTACAAGAAGATAAAGTGGATATGTGTGGAAATATCAATGATGCATATACTTCATCAGATCCGTGCAGACATCTACATCTTCAACAAAATCTTGAAAGAGCACAAACTTGCACAGTTGCGAGGTCTTCTTGGAGTGAAGGACATGGTTGCTTAGCAACTGCCTTTTGTTCCTTATCATTTTTTATTTTATGCATTGCAATTTGAGGGGGGGTTTTGTTCCCATGAGGTTTCCCTCTTTCCTCGTTTAGTTCAGTGTATCTTTTGTATTTGGGTACCTAACATGGCCTCGTAGTTGGGATCCATTCTTTATTTTCACCATAGTGATGTTCAAGGGGGGTGTTGGAGTTACTTCACACACACCTAGAATTTATTTTTCCTAAGGTTATTCCTTGTTTATTAGTCATAATTAGTCATTATCCAGACTCCTATATTTTAGGGGAGAATATTCCACCTAGAGAATATTCTCTTTCAATTGACACTTCAGTTTGACTAGTTGAGTTGAGTTTAGATGTTGCATTGGTTTTGTCACCATGCAACATTGGGATCATCACCAACTCACTACTGTTTGTTCAGTCAGTTAATTGAAGACTAGCTGACTAGTTAACTCGGCTAGGTGGCAGTGCACTCTCATAACTACCTAAGAGACTAGACTAGGTGGCAGTTTACTCTTGTGACTGCTGGTGTGTGTCCAGATCAATCTAGACCACCACTATGGCTCATTATTTACTCATGTATCCTATATCTATTGTAAATTATTCACTCTTTATGTGTGGAATACAGTTAATGAGAATTCTTCCATTATTTCTCTCCTTCTTCTTCTTTCTCCAATTCTCTCTGCAAATGTGTGTATTATTGTTTAGCTAGATCTATTATGTGCAGGTTCAACACATTTACAACACCGAACGACCAAACACTCTAATCCCTGGATCCCAAATCAAGACGTGTACTAGAGTGCCCTGTAAAGTATAGTCCTGTAAGACATCAACGCAAGGAATCTCTTGAAGATCCCCAACCAATAGAGCAAGTAAATACAATATCCATCCCCCAAGGAATCTCCCATCCAAGCCAATCTTTAAACTACCACCTCCGGTAGTATCCAGATCCCCTGCTAACCAAGAAGATGTCCTACTCATGTACTTGATCCTCAACCAAGGAGACCCATCCTGCCACCTAGCGTACTCATCTCCATCCGATCTCCAATTCCCCCAACAATGGAAGGAACCAATCATGGACGTCCCTGAAACTCCCATGTGCTCTAGAAGAGCACCAAACCCTACATCACATAACTCTAATGGTGTCATATCCAGTTTCTCGGTGTCTACTAAACTATAAACCTCCGGCCAAAGTATACTGATAACTATGTTGTCCTATCCATGATCACTAAAATCTGCCTCTCTGCCAACCCACACTGCTGCCTGCAGCATCCCATACTCCGGTAATATCCCTATGATGTCAGCCCTACTATATAGCTCTAGTACACCAGGGTCGAGAGATGCTAGCATACTCTCTCAACTCTGCCCTGAAACAAGGATGGCTAAGGAATCATGCCCTGGCTCGTGATGGTGACATACCAAGCATGCCCCCATATGCCTCATGATATCATCCTCGAGATCCTCCTAGGAGAATCTCTCTCGGATCTGCTAATGGGTCCCAAAATGTCCAAGCTATCCAACCATAGGTACATCATGTATGGCCCTCAAGATCTTTGTCGTTGACGGCTGTGGCCATACATCCTGCCAACTTACCTCATAGTCCTCATCGGAAGCATTTGTCCTACTATGCTTTCCATCCTCATCTCGTTGAGACTCAGAACCTATATCCACCTCTGGAATATCCTCTGTCCCACGGCTGAGGGTGCTCTCCATCATGCCCAAGGCCTCATCTGACTGTCTCGAGTGACCCTCCCCTATCTGATTGCATGTAATGAACTCTCCC
>ML837448.1:13551-49453 GCA_009831015.1 Picea engelmannii | reverse complement strand
TGGTTTACCAGGAGAGCCAATAGTTTTAGAGGATTTGTTGGAAACCCAAAAGACATGAACCCTGGGTCAATAAATCATAAGGTAAGGGAATAGGAATAGATAACCAACAAATAGTTTTGTTTCCAAGTTAAAAGGAACGAGAAAGGACTGATAAAAGTAGATGAGGTAGATTGAGAGAAAAGATAACGAAGAAAAGATGAGAGAAATGATGCACTAGAAGGGAATGTTGAGACCTTGGAACCCCACAAAAGAAAAATATGAAGGCTGGTTGAGAACCAAAAAGCTAGAGTTTGCACAGAAAGACAATAGAAACCCTAGGATCACACCTTGCAAATATTTGGATAAATACATATTTACTGATTTACACGAAGTCTTTTTCTGTGATTTTTTGCATCTACTACAAGAGTGGATACTAAGGTTGAATGGTAACCACGTGAAGAACTAGATTCGACAACTATATTGGACTCTGGTATAGATTGTGTAGTTACAACAAGTGAAAAAAAATTCACCCGCGCAATAGACTTTTGGCTTGATAGTATTGTGGTAGGTTTCATCATAGAATTTGCAATTGACATAGTGAATTTATACAACGCAGAAGAGAAAGAATTTATACATGGAACTCAAGGAAGGTACATTCAATCCTTGTATACTTCTATTAAGATATTTCTATATAAAAAAGGTGTAATGAAAATGGAATCAGAAAGCTAAACGTCCCTGCGTGCATGGGGGAAGGGGGGAAACACCAATAGAGAGAGGATAAATGGAAGGAGGTAAGGATAAAGGAAAGAAGGAGGAGGAACCCTTGGACCCGATCATGATGGATGATGACCAATTCAAGTGGATCTTGGCATCATAAAAAATGACGCGTAGCGGAGTACCCTACCAATATAAGGTGAATGCCAAGAAGAGAGTCATAGCTGCAAGGGAAGGCTTGGCGAGCGATGAGGAAGAAGTAGAGCATCTACAGGCTATGGAGAAGATTGGGGAAATCCAGCATGCAACATATGAGAGGAAGATGAGAGGCCCAACAATGGGAGGATAAAGAATCCATCCTATCCATATTAATGTCAGTGTGGAACCCATAAAACCATGTGCGACTAATACACCAAAGAGAACACCATCATTTAGGAAACCAAGGTTCAAAGGAAGTTTGATAGTAGGAAGTACATCTACACAAGGAGAAACAACTGGAGGAGTCATTTTAGGAAGCACTAGTCAAGTATCTACACTGCACGGAGGAGGCAGTAGTTCAGTATTCAGAATGGCAGGACACGATCCCACCATTAGATTGCCAGAATTTCGAGGAGAAGTAGCAGAAGACCCTGAGAAGCATTTGTTCATTTGTACAAAGATCTGGGAAGAAAAGAAGATCACTGATGAAGATACCAAACTCACGTAGTGATGCAGACGCAGACCCTATCGGCCCTCAGGTTGGCAGTCCGCTACAGGATCTCTCTACTTCCAGCCCTTGAGTTGGATTGACTCTTCAATTCCTCTTTGGGGAATCCAACACACACAAAATGATGCTTCTCCACAAGTCCTTACGAATTGAGCTCACGCGATCGAACACGAAGCCTCAATTCTAGCCTTCTTTTGACCAAATGATGTGGTCGTGTTTCTTGCAATTTTCGGAACCTTGGAGTTCGTGACTTTGCAACTTATCCTCCCAAATATTCAACTCTTCATCTTCGAGACTCAAACTTTCGATGTGCCTAATCACTTGTCACAACTTGCCACTCACGAGTTCATGAGTCGAAACTCCCAACTCTTGCTTCCAAAACTCATGATACCTGAAATGTCGATACGGGCATGCTCCTTCTCTTGTCAGTGCCCTCTGCGTGTGACCACCGGCTAGGCCTAACTCTAGCACTTTTTGCTTCTCGTTGCTTCGTGAGTTTCGATGCCAAAATCCTGGCTCTTGTCTTGTGAATACCTGAGACACGAGAGGTCAATGGGGTATTGACTTCTTTCAAGAGACGACGTGCATCCACCCGTCTCTTCCACGGGCCCACCTCGAACTTCGCAATTTCGCGAATCCAAACGTCGAAGCTTCGGTCCTTCCACCCACGAAACCCTGAAATGGAATTTCACAAGTAGATCCAACGGTCCTCGTTGGCATGAATCTACGACCCTCTCTCTCCTGAGCTTCCGCTTGCAGAAAATGACCACCGTAACCTCCTTGCTCCCTTGCGAGATCTGATGGCTCATGGGACTTCGAGAATTCTCCATGGAGAATTCCGACCACCCATTCTCCCTTCAAGAAATTATGCACTCTTAAACAAAGTGTTTTTCCACGGAACTTAACCACATGCAACACAAACTTGCGACGCCTCCTTTCAACACCTCAAGGCACCAACCTTCTGTTCTTTTCTTCGACAACTGCAAAGACTCTATCCCTCCTGATATTTTCTCCAACCCCGAGTCTTAAAGAAGACTCCCACACACACTCCTTGTGGCGAATCCTTCAATTACTTCAAAGAATTGAAGTCCTTCGACTCTGTGCACTCCTTGCAATAGTAGTCCTTCAACAATTTCTCAAGTTCGCAAACTCTGAGACTTTACTCGGCCTGCGCACACCTTGCACGGTTCATGTGCTCAACTTGCACATCTGCAAGAATGAGAACAACGTTAACCCTCCTGAGATTTCAGAGATAAAATTCTGAACCCTTGTCAACGCACTCCTTGTGGACAACTTCACTGCACTCCTTGTAGGAACTCTTGCTCAGATAGAGAAACAATTGAAACTCATTCCTTACTTTCTCTCAGACTTCAAACACAAAGCATGAAATTATATACACAACATATAAAGCAAATGTATAAAAGAAAGTAAACATCCATGAGCATAATATTCAACATACATACACAGAGAACAAATACATGGGCATTTTCAACTACAAAGATCGCTGCTCTCTTCTCCTCTCTTCTCTATGCTCCCATCTTGACAATAACAATACAACTATACAATGAGGGTGTCTATATCCTGTTTCCCTCTTACACTCTAAAACTGTCTAATCTAAGCATTAAATTCTATCTACCTACATTCATTACACATAAAGGCTCTTATCTACTATGGACGAGAGCAGATCGCTGAAGGTCCTTTTACAATAATACAAGCATGCCTCCACTTAATGACTTCATTAATATTTCAAAACATTTTTCAAAAAATGTGCTCGGTGCTTTTCCAGTTGTCTCTTATCTCCACATTGTCTCGCTACTAGCTATGCTTGTACGCCCTTGCGATGCTCCTGCATCATACTCCCTCGCTTGAAAATTTTCATGGGCTCCTGTCCATGAGCTCGCACACAGTCTATCCATGCATTTGGATTTCTGCTTCGTTCTCCCAGCTGGCATCTTCAACTGGATGGCCCTTTCACTTGACCAAGTATTCAGAGTATTTCTCTCGCCTGGTCCTCTTACCAACTCTTTTATCCAGTATGTGCTCCAACTGCGGATTTTCTTCAACAGGCATTTGTTTTGTCCACTGAACTTCTGGCTGTTCATTTCCTACTTATGCTTCCTTATCTTTATAAGGGTACAAATATGATATATTGAATATTGGAGAAATTTTGATCCCATCGGGTAATTCAATCTCATATGCATTCGCCCCAAATTTCTTCAAGACCTTGCATGGCTTGATTTTCTTCATTTTCAGTTTATTATATGTTCCCCTCGAGAACCTTTCCTTTCTCAAATGTGCAAGGATCAAATCACCAACTTCAAACTGAAGTTGTCTTCTATGTTGATTTTCTCTATGGTTGTACTCTTGGCTTGAACTCTGCAATCATTCCTTCACCTAGCTGTGAAGTTCCTTCATCGCCTCTGCGAAATATTTTTCACTAGAGCTCCTAGTCGCAATCTGTTCTGAATCCCTCAACTCAAAAACTCCTCTCGGTTGCATGCCATAGACAATCTGGAATGGAATTTGTCATGTACTCCTATTAAGTGAGTCATTATAAGAAAACTCCGCCTGTGGTAATATGTTGTCCCACTGGCTGTGGTGTTCTTCCACCAAACTCCTTAGCAAGTCTCCCAGACTTCTGTTCATGACTTCCGTCTGTCCATCTGTCTGAGGATGATAAGCTGAACTAAAGGACAAGTTTGTTCCCAGCTTCTTCCATAAGGTTCTCCAGAAGTTTCCTACAAACTTAGTGTTTTGATCCAAAATTATTCTCTTTGGTAAGCCGTGAAGTCAAATGAATTCTTTGAAAAACAGGTTCGCAATGTGAGTTGCGTCACTGGTTTTCTGACATGGAATGAAATGTGCCATTTTGGAAAATCTATCCACAACCACAAATATTGATTCAAACCTTCTTTGTGTTCTTGGCAACCCCAATATGAAATCCATGTTGACTGCGTCCCACGACCTCTCAGGTATGGGTAATGGTTGATAGAAACCTGCATTTTGCTTCTTTCCTTTTGAATGTTGACAAATTCTACATCTGTCCATGAATATTTTAACGTTTGCTCGCATTCCTGGCCAAAAAAATGACTCATTCAACTTTGCGAATGTATTGTCATGACCGAAATGTCCGGCCAATCCTCCACTATGTTTCTCCTTCAACAAATTCTCCCTCATGGAGCATTTTGGAATACAAAGTTGATTACCTTTAAACAATAATCCTTCCTGGATCATGTATTTTTCCCATTGGCTTCTATCCCTGAGAATTGTATTCTCAGCTGCTTCATATGCCTATTTAAAATCTGGATCATCTCTGTACATGTCCCCGAGATCATCAAAACCCAAAGTTTTGACTCTGAACTCTTGCAATAGCAAGCACTTCCTGCTCAAAGCATCAACAACTTTGTTAGCAGTACCAGAAATATGTTTAATCACAAATGTGAAATTTTGCATATATTCAACCCATTTAACATGTTTTTGATTCAACTTCTCCTGTTGAATCACAAATTGCAATGCATGATTATCACTCTACAAGACAAACTCCTTAGGAATTAAGTAATGTCTCCATTTCTTCAATGCCTGAATAATAGCATAGAACTCCTTGTCATACGTGGAGTATTTTATCTTGGCTTCATTTAGCTTCTCGTTGAAGTATGCTATCGGTCTGTCTTCTTGACTCAAGACTGCCCCTATTGCAAATCCACTTGCATCACATTTTACTTGAAATGTCTTTTGGAAATCAGGCAACACCAGAATTGGTTGTTCCATAATCTTCCTTTTCAACAAATTAAAACTCTTCTCAGCCTCTTGTGTCCAGTGAAAATACTTGTGTCTCTTCTTCACTGTGTCCATCATTGGTGCACTAATTTCACTGAAATTTCTAAGGAATTTTCGGTAGAAACTAGCCAATCTGTGAAAACTTCTCACCTCAAATATACGCTTTGGTGATGGCCAATTCTTAATTACCTCCACCTTATCTGGATCCATCCTCAACTTATCTGTAGAAATAACAAACCCCAAATAAATGAGCTCTGTCTTCATGAATGAGTATTTCTTCATGTTTATCAACAGTTTCTCTTGCTGTAACCTCTTCATCACTATAGCCAAATGTTTTAGATGCTCTACCTTTGTTTTACTGAAAATCAGTATGTCATCAAGATACACAATGAAAATTTTTCCGATGAAATCCTTCAGGACTTCATTCATCAATCTCATGAAAGTACTCGACGCGTTTGTTAAACCAAACGGCATGAAAAGCCATTCGTATAACCCTTCATTGGTTTTGAATGCTATCTTCCATTCGTCACCTTCTCTCATGCGGATCTGATGATAACCACTTTTCAAATCAATCTTCGAAATTTTTTTGGCCCCACTCAAGCAATCCATCAAATCATCCATCCTTGGCAATGGAAATCTATACCTGATGGTTATTTTGTTGATTTCCCTCAAGTCAGTACACATCCTCCAGCCTCCTTCTTTCTTCATATTGATTACTTTCGGAAAAATACACAGACTCAATCTTTCTCTGACCAAACCTTTGTCCAACAAATGTTGGACTTGTCTTTTGACCTCTTCATTCTCCTACAGTGTCAATCTATACACTTCTTTGTTTGGCAAACTAGATCCAGGTATGAGATCAATTTGATGACTTATACTTCTAATCGATGGCAACGAACGAGGTAGTTCGTCCACTACTATGTCAGTGAACTCTTCTAGTAGTTCCCGAACCTCTTCTGGTAAATCATCTACCCTTGTGCTGGTTAAAATAATCTTTGGCTTCCTAACCACAATGAATTGCGGTTCCTCCTTCTTAACCTTTGTCAGAAGTTCCTTCCCACTGATGAGAAGTACAGTGTTGTTCACCTCCAGTTTATTTCCTTATCTTTGATCGGCAACATCATGTGAGTTCTCCCATTTTTCTCTAGGGTGTATGTGTTCATTCTCCCATCATGAATCACATTCCCATCATATTGCCACAGTCAACCTAGCAATAGATGACAAACATCCATAGGAATAACATCACAGAGTATTTCATCTTTATACCCTCCTATTTTAAACTCAACTAAACATTGCTTAGTTACATTTACCTGATGTCTTTTTTGCAACCACGAAACTATGTATGGGCTTGGATGATCAATCGTCTCCAGCTCCAGTTTTCTACCATCTCTGTTGAAATGAGATTATCTGTGCTACCACTGTCTACAATAACTTTACATTTCCAGTCCTTGGTTTTTCACATAGTCCGAAAAAGTCTGTTTCTTTGGACTGAACTCTCCACCTCCTTCTCTGGTGTCAAAAGAGCTTTTCGCATCATCAACGATCTTCCGCCTTCAGCATCCTCTGCCTCAACATTTTGCCTTTGTGCTTCGGAAATGTGAGTTTGTCCTTCCTCTTTATTCTTGTCTGTACATTCATAAGACTTGTGTCCGACCTTTCTTCACGTGAAGCATTTTATCACTCCATCTCTTCCTCTTCCTCTACCTCTAGTACGAGGAAAAATGTTGTTATCAACATACTCTCCTCTCTGATCAGCATACTGCCTTCTCTGTCTAGCATATTGCCCTTTTTGTGAGCTTCCACCTCTCTCAATATGAGGTTGAGGTTTCTTCCAGTCTTCCTTAGGCTTCTTATTTCTATCTTGGATGACTGATTTTCCCCTGGAATGACTTTTGCCTCTGTCTCTTTGACCTTGTTTTTGGCTCAGCTTCTCCTTCACCTGTAGAGCCATTTGATAAGCATCTTCCACCATTCGTATGGTCATCATGCTCATCTCATCCTAAATTTTGTATCTTAGGCCATTCATATACCTGACAACGTTTTCATCATTACTTTCACGATGACCTGCTCTGATGTTTAGCCTATAGAACTCTTCAGTGTACTCCTTCACTGTCATAAGCTTCTTTCTCAAGTTCTGCATCCTTCGAAATAGAGTAATTTGATAATCCCTGGGAATGAATTTTGCTTTCATCTTTGAAATCATCCTATCCCAACTCTTGATTTTCTGCTTACCTTGGCAGTGTCTGTCAGCTTGCAGTTCATCCCACCACAATGTTGCATGTCCTTTAAGTCTCGTGACATCATGTTTGAACTTTTTGTCTTCTTCGACATATTCATAGTCAAAATATGTGTCCATATCTCTAATCCATTCTAGAAGCTCTTCAACATCCAAGTTTCCCTCATAAATTGGAATGTCCATTTTTTCTCTTGCACTCATTCTTGCAACAACTCTAATCAAGCGTTCATGTGCTGCATCTTCTGCTGTAATGTCTTCTTCCTCATGTCCAACGTCATCTTCGCTTTCAGACTCATTGACATCTCCAATATCAGCTCTGCACCTTTGTTTTATTTCCACATCCATGAGTTTGGTGCAAATGTCATGCAGATCTCTTTCCACTTCTGGATTCAGCACCTACCTACCTCTTTCTCTTGACACCTCCCTATCCTTTGGCAGATCGGGTGTTTGTCGTCTCTTCTTTTTGGTGGCATGGTTGAAATTCCTTCTCGCTTTTCTTGCTTGAAATATACAAACAAGAATCAGGCTCTGATACTAGATGACGCAAACGCAGACCCTATTGGCCCTCGAGTCGGCAGTCCACTACAGGATCGCTCTACTTCCAACCCTTGATTCGGATTGACTCTTTGATTCCTCTTTGGGGAATCCAACAAACAAAAAATGATTCTTCTCCATAGGTCCTTATGGATTGAGCTCACACGATCGAACATGAATCCTCAATTCCAGCCTTCTTTTGACCAAACGATGTGGTCATGTTTCTCGTGATTTTCAGAACCTTGGAGTTCACGACTTCGCAACTTCTCCTCCCAAATCTTCAAATCTTCACCTTCCGAGACCCGAACTTCCGATGTGCCTAAGCACTTGTCACAAATCGCCACTCGCGAGTTCATGAGTCGAAACTCCCAACTCTTGCTTCCAAATCTTGTGATACCCAAAATGCCGATACGGGCACGCTCCTTCTCTTGTCAGCGCCCTCCACTCCTGACCACTGGCTAGGCCTAACTCTATCACTTTTTTCTTCTTGTTGCTTCATGAGTTTTGATGCTAAACTCCCAGCTCTTTTCTTGCGAATCCCTGAGACACGAGAGGTCAACGGGGTATTGACTTCTTTCAAGAGACGACACGCGTCCACCCGTCTCTTCCATGGGCCCACCTCGGACTTCACAATTTCATGAATCCAAATGTCGAAGCTTCGGTCCTTCCACCCACGAAACCCCAAAATGGAATTTCGCGAGTAGATCCAACGATCCTCGTTGGTGTGAATCTACGACCCTCTCTCTCCTGAGCTTCCTCTTGCAGAAAATGACCACCGTAACCTCATTGATCCCTCGTGAGATTTGACGGCTCGAGGGACTTCGAGAATTCTCCATGGAGAATTCTGACCGCCCGTTCTCCCTTCAAGAACTTATGAACTTTTAAACAAAGTGTTTTTCCATGGAACTTAACTGCCTGCAACACAAACTTGTGACGCCTCCTTTCAACGCCTCATGGCACCAACCTTCTGTGATTTTCTTTGACAATTTCAAAGACTCTATCCCTCTTGAGATTTTCTCCAACCCTGAGTCTTAAAGAAGACTCCCGCACACACTCCTTGTGGCGAATCCTTCAATTACTTCAAAGAATTGAAGTCCTTCGACTCTACGCACTCCCTACAGCAGTAGTCCTTCAACAATTTCTCAGGTTCACAAACTCTGAGACTTCACTCAGTCTGCACAAACCTTACACGGCTCCTATGCTCAACTTGCAGGTCTATGAGAATGAGAACAACATTAACCCTTCTGATCTTTTAGAGATAAAACTCTGAACCCTTGTCAACGCACTCCTTGCGGACATCTTCACTGCACTCCTTGCAGGAACTCTTGCTCAGATAGAGAAACAATTGAAACGCATTCCTTACTTTCTCTCAGACTTCAAACACAAAGCATAAAATCATATACACAACATATAAAGAAAATGTATAACACAAAGTAAACATCCATGAGCATAATATTCGACATACATACACAGAGAAAAAATACGACACCATGAATTTGAATCAAATCTCTTTCTATTAATTCAAATCTTTGTACATAGGCGTTTTCAACTACAACTCTCTACTCTCTTCTCCTCTCTGCTCTATGCTCCCATCTTGAAAATAACAATACAACTATACAATGAGGGTGTCTATATCTCGTTTCCCTCTTGCGCTCTAAAACTGTCTAATCTAAGCATTAAATTCTATCTACCTACATTCATTACACATAAAGGCTCTTATCTACTATGAACGAGAGCGGATCGCTCAAGGTCCTTTTACAATAATACAAGCATGCCTCCACTTAATGACTTCATTAATATTTCAAAACATTTTTCAAAAAATGTGCTCGGTGCTTTTCCAGCTGTCTCTTATCTCCGCGTTGTCTCGCTACTAGCTATGCTCGCACGCCCTTACGATGCTCCTGCATCATGCAACTAGCGATTACACTAAAAGACCATTCACTAGACTGGTACTTGAGTCTAGACACATACAATTCCCCTGGGATGACAAGGACACTGGCCAACACTAATAAATTATTGATAAATGAGTTCCAAAATCCGAGCTCAGAGGATCAGTACATGAACGAGATGATCGAAATAAGACAGAAACCAGGAGAATATGTATGGGATATTTATCAGAGTTCAAGCGACTAAAGGGAAACTTAAAATACCTTATGATCGATATGCAACATTGACACCTGTTTGTCAACTCACTACTCCCACACTTAAAATATCCCTTACGACAACATAAGTTTCAGATGCAGGAAGAGGCTCTACAGGAAAACCTGCAACTAGAAGAGAACCAATACCAACAGATGGACCCAGCTATCAAAGAACTTAAGGAGGATTTGAAGAATTTAACATTTCAGCTAAACCAGAATAAGAACAAGGACAAACGAGAAGTCGTCTGGTGTACCACATGCAGGACAGAAGGACACCACAAGAACGAATTCCCAACATTTGCGTAGTACATGGAAATAGGTATGCCAAATCTGTTACCACTGGGAGGATTATGGTGTGAAATATGCAAGAAATTGGGTCACAACCCTTATCATTGCACGATGATGAAAAAATACTAGACAGTCCCAAAAAGTTCATATTTCACCTTTTGCAAGTCAGTGGGCCACGACGACAAATATTCCATAATTATGGAGCTAATGCGGGAGAGAACATCATATGCATACAGGGTATAGGCTGAAATGATGACTGGGCAAGCATCGCCATAGTTCAATCAAGCCCCGACTCCATACAACACTACGCAATAACAATTTAATACTGCAAAACAACCCTACACTAACGTGCATTCGCAGTACAACCTAGCATAGCCCCAGTACAATACCACACAATATAATCAGGCACCATAGTATAATGCGTCGAGAGGGATCGAGTGGGATACAGAGGCAGAGGATGATCCAGAGGAGGTTTTGGACGGGGTAGAGGACCAATCACATGTGAAAAATGTCAGCAACCACGACATTATGCACGATAATGTCCACTTCCACCAACCACTTGTATGTATTGTCGCGCATCAGACCACGATACAGAGGAATGTCTGACACTACTAGTAAAGATTCAGGAAAATAGGAACCAAAACAATTAGAATGTTCAGTGGATTTTAGTTGAAACAAGGGACGACAAACAAACCATCAATATAGTCACTCGTGGAGGAACGCAAATAGGACATGATGCAGTTCGACATGAACCAGCGTAGAACCAATGGGTAAAGAAGAACACTGAACCCAAGAACTAGTTTGACCCACAAAAGGAAAAGGAGATCTTTAAAGAAGCCTGACAATAATTCTAGAAGGAGGACATAGCATTAACTACACAACAAAGCAAGGACGCCTTAGAATATGAGATGTCACCATCATTGGACCATGCCATCAGAATGCATCCCAAGGGACAAGTAAGTACAATCAAAGGCTTTTTTCAATTATGTGTAAAAGTATTAATTGATCCTTCATCTGTGAAAATATTGCAAAACATACTAGAGAAATGTAGTAGTGAGATGGAAGAAAAGATAGAACCAAAAACCATCAATCACCTACACACAAGAAGAAGAACAATTTGGGAATTCAGACTAAATGCTAACATTGGGGATTTTAGTATGGGAGACATTATACTAGACCTAGGATCCTAAGTGAATGTGCTACCAAAGACGACATGGCAATGCATGGGAGAACCAACATTGGGATACTCAACCGTTCAATTAAAACTAGCAAATCAACATAGAGTCCTACCAATAGGTAGACTGGAAGCAATGATAGTAGATCTGAATGGAGTGCACACTAAAGCAGATTTTGAAGTCATTGAAATAGTAGATAGTACAACACCTTACCTGACATTTCTTGGTATGGATTGGGTGTTTGACAACCAGGCCATAATCAATTTGAAAACCAGGAAAATTTCATTTGAGTCTAGAGAATACAGGGTCATAGCACCACTAGATCCATCAGAAGGGGAGAGGTTCGTAGAACCCACTTTTATGGACTTAGAGGAAATCAACCAGTTGTACTGAACAATTGTGCATGATGAGGATTACGTAAAACCAACTACAGACGGGTTACTCAGTTGGCGGAGAATTACTTCATGCGCAATAGACTCAAACACTGAGTTAGAAAACTGGCAGTAGAGACTACATGAAGTGCCCACGAAGATGTGCAAGAACAGATCACGCAGTAATATGGGAAGGCATAGAAATTAGAGAACCACCCAGTTTCCATGGACTAAATGATTTGGACACATTCTTGACACAATATAAAGATGAAGTATTAGAAAACCAATGACTGTTAGCACTTGACTTAGCACTCAAGACCACACTCGTAAGATGGTGGGGCACACATAAAGAGACCATCATAGACTGGTATCAATGTAAGCGGATATTGCGCATAAGGCTCGATGCAGAATAGGAATACAACAAACAATAGAAATACGAAGGGCAAGAGGCACCAGCGGAACACTTGGCAAAGTGAAAAATGTTGTGGAAAATGACACCACTAGAGGAATGGCCTCATCACTTCGTACATACTTTAGAGGGCATACTGACAAATTGGTATACAAACCAGGAATTGCACAAAGGAACTACAACATGGAGGACATTGCAATAGAAATTCACAATCACTTTCTCATTCAAGCACGAGAATCCCAAGATAGACACAACCCTCAAATGAATCTGAGGAGTAATATTCATCAAAGAACCAGAAATATAATTTATCACAGAAGAGCAACAACGAGATAAATAGACAGTCAAGGAACTACTGTCATGTTACCATGTATAGGAGGAAGCACCAGATGAAGATGATCCACGCGATATTCAGATCGAAGAAGTAGAAGGAAAAAAAGATGTGGAAGGACCACCCATAGAATCATAAGTCATTTCCACGCCAATCAAGCTAAATAAAGTCAACATCGAGACAAATGAACAACCCAAAATAGCCAGCATTGGACATTACTGGGATGAGAAAACTGTAGAAAGCATCACATAATTATTGTGCGAATATAGCGACCTTTTTCCCACAACATTTACAGAGATGAAGGGTATAGCCGAAGAATTATGAGAAATGAAGATACCACTTAGATCCGACGTGAGACCTATTAAACAATGACCCTACCGACTAAACCCCATATATAAACAAAAATTTAAAGACGAGATTGATAAGATGATTGAAGCCAACATCATCGAACCAGTTGAGGAATCAGAATGGATAAGCTCGATGGTAGTACAGGACAAGAAACAAGGAAGAGGGATCAGTATATGCATCAACTTGAGGAAGTTGAACGATGCATGCCTACTCGACCCATTCCCTACAACATTCATGGATGAAGTGTTAGAGAATGTGGGGCGACATGAATCTTACTCATTCACTGATGGATTCTCAGGCTACCATTAGATTAAGATAGCATAGGAGGACAGACACAAAACCATGTTTGCGATGGAATGGGGATCTTATCAATACACAGTCATGCCATTTGGACTGAAGAATGCACCCGCAATGTTCTCCAGAGTGGTCATCGTAGCATTTAAGGAATTCATCCATTAGTTTCTTGAAGTATACCTATATGACTGGACAGTCTATAGTCTGTTGAAAAACCATGTGGAAGTTTTATGACCAATGTTAGAGAGATGTAGACAATGTCATATATCATTGAGCATTAAGAAATGCATATTTGGAACACTGTTTGGGACACTATTGGGCCATATAGTATGAAAACAAGGCTTGTTAGTGGATCCGGCCAAGATCACAGTCATTGTTAACTTACCAGCACCAAAAACAGTCCAATGGCTAAGAGAAACGTTAGGACACATAGGATACTATAGGAAATTCATCAAAGGGTATGTGCAGATCACAACACCAATGGAAAATGTGTTAAGGAAGGATACAAAGTATCAATGGAATGACGAGTGTCAACATAGTCTAGATACCCTAAATGAAAATATGGTTACTACCTCGGTATTAGTATTTCCATATTGGGGAAAGACATTCCATGTGCATGTAGATGCATCAACAATAGCACTGGGAGCTATCTTAGAGCATCCAGGAGTAGGAGACTTGGATCACCTGATAGAATTCGCAAACATAAAGTTATCAGACTCATAACATAATTTTAACACAACAGAAAGAGAAGGCCTAGCTATGGTCTATGCACTGCAGAAGTTCAGACATTACCTATTAGGAAAACACTTTAAGATGTTTACAAATCACTCAACCCTGAAATACCTAGTCAACAAGCCAGTGTTGGAGGGTAGAATCTGTCGATGGTTACTACTATTTCAAGAATTTGATTTTGAAGTAATATTTAAACCAATAAAATTGAATGGAGGACTCGACCACCTGTCCAGGGTCACAAATGGAGAAGAACCTACGAATTTAGAAGACAACTTTCTGGATGCACAATTATTCTCAGTATAGATTGCCAATGACTTCACAGATATCATCCAGTACTTGAGCATAGGTACTGCACCGCAAGGACATACCACCATGCAGAAGAAGAACTTGGTAGTCCACATAGCTGACTGTCAACTGATTGCAGGACACCTATATAAGATGGGCACAAACAACATCTTGTGAAGGTATGTGTTAGAGCACAAACAACCAAGAATTTTAGCAGAATCTCACGAGGGAATGGAAGGAAGGAATTATATAGGAAAATATACCATGCAGAAGGTATTACGCGTAGGACTATGGTGGCCAACGATTCACAAGGACTCGAAAGAGTACTGTTAGAGATGCGATGTCTGTCAAAGGTTAGGCAAAACCAACAAAAGGGATGAGATGCCACTGCGACCACAAGTAACATTATAGGCATTTGAAAAATGGGCAATAGACTTTGTGGGACCAATTAACCCACCAACCAAAAGGATAGGGGAAAGATACATTATCACTGCAACAGAATACCTAACAATATGAGCGGAAGTTGCACCAGTAAAATATTGCAAGGCAGAGACAACTGCACACTTCTTGTTTGAACAAGTAATCACTAGATTTGGGTGCCCAAGAGTTTTGATGAGCGAACAAGGCACACACTACATAAACAACACCATTCGCGCGATGACTGAAGAGTTTGAAGTTCATCACCAGAAGAGCACACCGTATCATCCACAGGAAAATGGCACAGTAGAAGCCTTCAACAAAATTCTGGAGAACACACTGACAAAGATCTGTAATGTCAACAGAGACAACTGGGACCTCAAAGTAGCAACAATATTATGGGTGTATAGGACCACATGCAAAACGCTGATAGGGCACACACCATTCAAACTATTCTATGACTGAGAAGTAGTAGTACCATTACAATGTTTAGTACCCATCTTACGTGTAGTAGCTATCACACAAATGACAGAACGAGGCATAGTACAGGAGATACTGGATCAGTTATTGTCAATGGAGGAAGACCGAATCTTGAAAGGATTCCATCAACAAGGGCAGAAAGAAAGAGACAAATATTGGCATGATCGACACATCAATAAGAAAACATTCAAGGAAGGAGATCTAGTATTGGTCTATGAAAACAAGTCGTTTCAACACCCATGGAAGCTTAGAATGCATTGGCTAGGACCGTACGAGGTAAAATCTGTCATAGACGGAGGAGCTGTATAGTTATGAGATTTAGTAGGCGCAGAACTCAGAGGAATGATCAATAGGAGTCAATTGAAGTTGTATAAGGACAGTCGACCACCCACCATGCAGTAAATATATATATATATATATATATATATATATTAAATAAAAAAGAGAATAAAAAGGAAACAAGACTAAAAAGCAGCACGCCAGAGGTAGAAAGGCCATATGACGTTTGAAATACGAATTCAACAAAGGTAATAAAAATGGTCATATACAAAGGGAAACAAGCAGAAAAAGGAAAGTCGACAAAAACAATATGACATGACAGCACTAGGCAGAATTAAAGCACGACAAGGACTGATGGGACATCACATTAAAAGAGTCAACTGGAGATGGCAAAGAAAACGTGATGGCAAGTATGAAATCACCGCAGATGTATTGAACCCATAGTTATGATGCATTAAACGCATAATGGAGGAAGCGTCCTTGAAAATATTTGTGACAAGTCCATACAACACACGAGCACTGGAGCAACTAGTCTATTCATGAAAGGAGCACAGAGAGAGAGTAATAGAAGCTGGAATGAACAGAGTGAGACCACAAAGCTCATAGAAGTTACTTGAACTCTGCAAACATTCGAAAGTCACCACTATGGCACCACCGAAGCCAACAAAAGCAAGCTAGACAACCATATTGACCAGGGTTCAAACTAGATCACAAGGACCGCTAGAAGAGAATGAACAACATCAGTCGAACATCGTCGACATCGACAAGATCCCATCTCTAGAGATGCTATCGGTGAACCCTACACCAATACTAGAAGAGATTCAATAGCCACAAGAAGAGGCCATGAAATTGGATGCGCCAGCAATGATACAGGTGCCTCAGAATGAGGAAGCGTAAACCCAACAGGAAGTGCAACTAGAAAGAACCGAAGAAGCCCTGGAAGTTAACAGAACAACACAAAATCTGGAAGCAGCAGTGAAACCAAAAAATTCACAAATGACCATCTCAAGTCAACCAGTAGAGGAGACCGTTGCAAATGCCTCGGCTTGGCCAGAATGGTTGATGGGGGAACAACTGGAAGTTGTTGGAACTTCGAACCAACCATCGCAGTAGGAAGATAGAGTTCAGATACTGAGCTCACCCCACAAGAACCTGTAGCAGAAATTGTTCTACCATGCATACCAGCTGGAGTACAGGTAGAACTGGAACTACTGGGTATCAGACGAAACCACTTTCTTGGAACTTGCACAAAGGGTATTTATATAGACCATAGGCTTAACCTGACTTAGAGAAATGATCGACCAACCACACCAGTGGGCAACTGGGCTGGAGATAACATGAATCTTAGGTTTGTTGAAGCTACCACATTTTGGAAGAGGCCAGTACTCGACATCATGCATCAAGTAGTTGTTAGCAGTCACACATGGAGGGGATATATGGTTGGAAAAACCTGTCCCCATAACTATTGAGCTTATTTCATAAATAACAGGAATACCAATCCGGGGTATGGTTCCCCCGTTAATTTTGGACGATAAATCCAAGGAGAAAGCATTGGCAGAGGAAATGAAGAAGAAATATGGCACTGCCAAGGGAACGAGAGGCATCATGATCAAACGAATCAAAAACGCAACTATAAAATTGGGTGCAAATATCTTAGGCTGCAAATTGCTCAAAAAATTATACAAAGACGAAGTACCAGTAGGAGTCATTGAAGTTGCAGCTTAGTGCGCAGAAGGCACCTCAATGAGTTGGGCACCATATTTATTGAACTTATTTCAAGAGGACTACAAGGATGTGCAGGACCTAGGCACAAAGTTCCATTACTCATGTTTGATCACCCTAATAGAATTCATGGGATGGCGATAACCAGGGTATGTAATTTTTTCTACTAGACCACAGCCAGCGGGAGCAAGATACCTATTACTGAGATCTTGGCCATAGGCAAGGAATAAGAGGGAGAATGGATGTTGGACACACCTACCACACTTAGGGGGTGGGGGGGGATGAATGAGGGTAGGGATCTTTTTCCCAAAATCTTCCCTCTTTACAAAAACTCCTTAGTTAACATTCAACATTTATTCATTACCCATTGATGTCATTTATAACCAGTTAGATGAGAACATATATCATCAATATATCATCATCAAGTCATTACTACAAGGAACACAGAGAACACAGGATGTATGTAGAATTTTTCTTTTTATTATGGACAACAATCCGGGGGTTTATCAACAACAACTGAATAGAGTACAACTCTACAAGAGCACCAGCTCTATAATGCAAGACTCATCTTACACCCTCAACATCAACTGAGATGAGGCAATAATCCTCAATAGATGTCAATCTGCAACAGGTACATGACCTGTCAGTAGTTCATCGTGCGTGTGTATGTGCCCTACCAGTAGTATAAACCATGTGTATATGCACCAAAGCAGTACTACAACCTATGTATATGCTCTCAACCAATATTGCAGCCTGCATATACCTTCTGAGCTATTACGGTTTGTCCTTCAAAATCAACTCAGATCCTTTGCAACCAATTTATCATTCTCTTTTGTTTATCATTGTCCAAACTGACCACCATCCAATCACAATACATCCAATATATCCAATATCTTACTCATGCTCCACAACCAATCAATATGAATGCTAATCAATCATGCATAAGAAATCAACATACTATAGCCATCATATTAGTACTGAATCATACGAGTGTTTCTCACTCCATCAACCAACATAAATCACATCGTAGAAACCATACCAAGAATTCCCTAGGCATTCACAACACAATAAGAAATGTTATCCATCAAGACAATAATGTAACCATACCAGTGTTTCAGTGATATATCTGAGCCCATAGAGTGCATATCTGGAACCTTCTTCAGTCTTCAACAACTTTTCATCAGCTCAACCAAAAATCTCCATGATTTTATCCATTGTACGCTCCCTATACACAGACAGCCCGCATATACGCACCTTGTACACATACATCCCACTTATTATATGCACCTTGTACACAGACAACTTGTGTATACACACCCTATACACAGATAGCCTGCCTACGCACCAGAAAATAGGGTTTATGAAGCTCCGAGACTTTTTCCGTCAAGATCTTCGATATTGATGAAAATTTGATGCATCCATGAGATCTTCCTCATTCTCTATTTCTCAAAATAGATATTCAATCACGCTCAGGAGATCCACACCAAAATGCTCTCACAAGAAGCTCTCCATCAATACTTCAAAAGATATTCTCACTAGAAGTTCCCCATTGATCCACACACAAGAGTGAGTTGCAAGAGTCCATAGCTATCTTATTTATACTTTCATCCTCTAGGTCACTTTAGACAATTTTAGGTTGCTTAACCCATTTCTAGGTCACTCAACCCATTTTCCTTATTTTAGGGTTAACCACTTTCTATAAATAGAAAGTTCTCCAATTCTTTATCATTTAAATATTCCTTCTTGATTTTGTCACCTTACTTTATCATTTAAAAAATCTTTCTTTATTTTGCCACTTCTCTTTATTATTTAAATAATCCACATTGACTTTGTCACTTTACTTTATCATTTAAATAATGATTTCTTCTTTTAGGTCACTTTGACTTCTTTGACCTTGGGGGCTTCAAGCCTTCATATGAGGGTCCTCCAACTTCATAAGGTCGTAACTCTCAAACCGTGAGGAGTTATGTGACGTTCCACATACCATCGGAAATGGCATGCCAAGCACTATCCATCTAGGATAGTTTCAGCAACAAATTCATTGATATTCATCGCATTATTCCTCATACAAGCATGGGTCCTCCAACCATTCTTCTAGGATAACTCAATCCACAAAGAATATTCCCATGAGGGCTTTCACCATAAGGGGACCACTTTGGATTTCATCCATTTGTGCACCTTATCAATCATGATAAGACAATAAATGAGTCATCTATACTTTTTCCAACAATGCATCATATCAATGAAACCACATCGATCCATCTTCATCATTATCAATGACAACTCATTGATCCATATTCATCATATCAATGACAACTCATTGATCATATCAATGACAAATCATTGATCATATCAATGAAAAATCATTGATCCATCTTCATCTATGCATTCTCATCAAGGACAAGATCATATCAATGACAACTCATTGATCCATATTCATCTATGCATTCTCATCAAGGACAATACGTATTACATTACATCAATCATTAATCAATCAATGAAATCAATCAATCAAAGCATTGGCATCAATGACAACATGATCCAAAAATGGAATCATATTCGAAGCATACCTACAACACATACAGGAAGCTATTAGTCAATCATGGAGAATAACACCAAAGGTTGTCACGCGATATGCGGACATCGCCGACTTCTGGGCCACATGCCAAACAACATGGATACAACCAAAGTAGGATCCAGATAAACAATGGCTACAAATGTGCTACTGCATAACAGAGGGTGATATTGACATGGTCATCAACAAATGGCCTGATGAATGGAGGATCCCAGCCATTACCCAGGAAATAACAGAAAGAACAACAAAAGGACAGGCAGCGCAGGCGAAGACACAACCTCCGAAAATCCCAGTGCCCAAGAAACTGAGGACAGTCCAAAGCAAGCTGACTTAGGCAGATGAAGGGTCAAAGATGACAGGGACCCAGAAGGGGAAGAAAGAGACTACACAGACGACCAACGGACAACAAAAACAGGTTGAGGGAGTGCAAGAGACTATCCCAAATCCCATCATATAGGAACCAGGGGGAAATAAGAGACCAGTTGCCCAGGTAGGAGGCACACGCAAGAAATCAAAGGCGCAATGAGCATCACCAGACTATATGATCATAGAGGACAATGGGGAAATGATCTCTAGAATGGTCCAGGCTTGCCTAGCAGAAGACTTCGATCATGCAGCACATCATAGGGATAAATTGCAAAAAGAGCTGATAGAAATGGGACAGTTCCTCAAGAAATTCGGGGAAGCATAGATAGCAAGCAACAACAGAGGCATAGATCCATTGACAATACAAACTAAAGAAAGAGTGGAGGTAGAAGAACGAGACCCAGTCCACTCTATGCCACATGCAAACGCAACGATTTACATCAAGACTAGCATGCTTCACATGGATGAAATCATGGGGAAGACACCCTTGAAGGATTTGGACCACATCCAATTGGTCTTGACGCGGATTCCATCAAGGGAACTACACAAGATACAGGTGAGCGTCAACCAAGAGGTATAGTCTCATGCACACAGAAACTTAGTTGAGGTTCAGCAAGTAAAAAAGAAGTGGGAGGCACTGGAAAAAGTTTGTGAGCAGGCCAAGCTCAAAACTTAGGAGGAAAAAGAACGCAAGAACGAATTGGAACGAAGAGTTGGAGGAATTTTTGAGACATTCCCAGGCACCACGCAAGGAAATGAACTCCTAGTAGTAGAAAAGATCAATCAGATTGAGCAGGCTATTGAACAATATCATAAGGATATCGAGAATCTTCGAGAATAGTTCACACCAACCACTCCACCAGTAGTGAAGGAGAAAGGGAAGCAGGAAGCAACAATGCAACTGCGGGAGATAGAACAACATGTTAGTATAGCAACTGAATTGTTCGATAAAGAAACACAACTTTGGACAAGGTTGGAGGAGGATCCACAGGTCCAACATTGGGACAAGGAAGAGGAAAGGATCAATGCAACGATCAAAGAGCTCAAACAAAGGTAGAATACCATACTAATCCCAGAACGAGTCAAAGGGACACAAGAGATGAAGAAGATGCGGGCATAACTTATCATTGCGCAAACACATAAACAGGAACGTCAGGCTCAAATAGAGCCATTACAAGAATGGGTAGCAGAAGTACTCACATAGGTAGAATGAGATAAAACATATATAGCACAGAACCATGCATAATGTGCAGGATTGCTGAGTGATGAAGTGGCAATTCAGGTAGTGGACACCATCAAGGAAAAGACCGCACTAACATTGATAAAAGAAACAGAGCTCAAGGAAAAGTTCCAGACGATCACTAAGGAGATCGAGGAAGCTCAGAAGGATTAGATGACTTGGGATGAGTCGTATGTCAGTGTTGGGGACCTGTTGGCACCAATATGAAGTGGAAATAAGGATGATCGTGGGAAAGAAAGCGTGCAAAAACTAAAGAAATAGTTGGATGAAGAACAACACGTGCACATGCAAGAAAGAGTGCACAAGGAAAGTGATAGCTGGAGGAAGAACAACACACTCACATGAGAGGTATACCTAACGTTGGTAGGGTTAGGTTTTTGGTAATACATTATAAATGGTTGAAGAGCCCGATATATATAAATATAGATACACAGGTATCAGATAAGATGTTTGTTCGCTTTTATGTTAGTTCAACTTTTGTAGTATTCCATCATAGTTATGTATGAGTTGATGCGTTATGTAATACTGTTACGAGCCATTTTTGTAAGTTGTTGAGATAAGAATAGAGGAGAGGAGGAATATCTGAGGATTAGATCGCAGGATGAGGAGCCTGGTGTAATCTTGTTCGCCTCATACAGATCTTACCCATCCGAGGAGAAGTGTAAGAGCACGGCGCTGGAGATGCATAACTACCATAATAAAAGAGCCTAGAGTCAAATATTTGTGGACGTAGCCCAAGAGGGGGTGAACCATGGTAATATCTACATAATATGATGAATGCATGTATATCTTTTTTTTATTTCAGCAGTTATTTGTTATGCTTAATGAATGAGTTAATACATTGTTATGGAATACAATTGTGGTGTTTGGGAAATAAACTATGAAAGATAAATGCGCACCCGTGAGTAATAGTAGATTGCAATCACAATTCGTAGTATATGGATATGAATAAAAAAACCCTATCTCATACTCAATCCTAGGTTGTAAACACCTGAGTCTTACACAACCACCCATTTAATGCTATCTCGGGTGAGACTGTGCAGTGCACTCTGTGTACTGTGTTGCCTTCTAGTTTACCAGGAGGGTCGATAGTTTTAGAGGATTTGTTGGAAACTTGAAAGACATGAACCCTGGGTCAATAACTTAGAAGGTAAGGGAAGAATAATATATAACCAACAGAATTCCCTTGGTTCTCCTAAAATTATCCAGTATCCGACCACCTTAAAATCATTTTATGGATGTGGTTTCAAACCTCATGGACTCTTGCAATATTTCTCTATGACATTGAAGGGTAAGACCGTTTTGGTCGATATTGAAGTGGTTGACGTGCCCCTAGATTATAATATTTTACTTGGTTGTAGTTGGTTCTATGATATGACTTCCATTGCATCTTCGGTGTTTTGTATTTTACGATTTCCCCATCAAAGAAAAATCGTCATTGTTGACCAACTTGACTATATAACTTTAGATCTCCATGATGTTGTAACGAATAATGTCCCTTTTCTAGGACTAAATAGTTTTGAGAGTGTAGGAGTATGTATCCTTAAGGATTCTTCACTCATGGGGGTTTTTCCTTTTCCTTCTCCTCCCACCCTGCAAGTTTCCACGTTAAATATGATTTCAACTCATGTGAGACAAACCCTAGAATCATCTGATCCTTTGGTAGTATCTGGTCTCGATGAGCATAGTTATTTTCTTGTGTCAATCTCATTAAAAAATGAAATAGATGCTTACAAGCATAGTTCATCATCTTTGTCAAGCTCGTTAAAAAATGAAACATACCCCCCTCACTCTGGATCGAATACTTGAACCTTCTTTTCCTCGGCCTAGTGAAAATGTTCCTATTAGTAACCAAACACCTAAACAAGGAAAGAAGAAGAGTCACCAGAGGAAATGATGCTTGGGGGGAAGGTCTCTAGCCTTTGGTCATCATGCTAGAGTGAATCCACTAGATTCTATCACGCAATTTGTGGGAAAACTATCTCTAGAGAGACACATTTCTAGGAGTGATCCTTGCTTGGGAGTCATTCCCCTCATAACGTAGTAGTTTTTTCTAGAACAAGCTTAATATTTTTTCTTTCTCATGATCATGGATAAATGAGAATAGGTTACCGAGCTCAATATTTGTTCTTTCTCGTGCTTGTTAATACATGAGAATATGTTACTGAGTATACTTTTATCTCTTTTTCAGACTCGTAAAAGATACACAAAAATGGAACTCTTTGGAGTCTCCTTTAAGCTCTTTTCAGACTCCCTAAATATGAAAATATTGTCAAGTGAGATTTCTTCCTTTAACACTCATTAAAAGGTTTGAAATGGAGTCTTTTGAATGGTAGATTATCTCTTTTTCGGCCTCACGAGACTAATTATGAAAAATGAATACTCTAGTCAAGCATGATTAGAAGTGTTATCCCTTGTATTGTTTTACACTTTTTTCAAGCTTGGGAGACTAAATTTACAAAAAAATCATCCATGGAGTCGTCTTTAAGTTCTTTTCAAACTCTCTAAACGTGAAAAACCATCGATTTTGCCTTCTTTTGGCTCATAAAACTATGCATAGAGGGACCTATGTGAGTCCAATCTCCAAGAATCATACAAGACCGAACCCCTCCTTTAGGTTCATTAAACATATGGTGAGAGACTCATCCAAGGGATGAGCTATACTGAGCATCTATTATCCTCCTCAAGCTCGTTAAAAAATAAAGAGGTACTCACTAATCATGGTGGGGGGGAAATTGAAATAAGTGGGTCAATTTTTTGGAATCCATTATGGTAGCTATTGTTGTCTTCCTTGAACATGACACATGTTTGTGTCCCGCCTTATAATTGGGTAATTTTCGTGTCTCTAAGTCATACCAATTCCATGTGTCCTTATACTTTTTCGTTCCAGTTGAAGAGTTATTTTATTATCGTCACATTATGTTCTTGGTACTTGTCGAGTCAATGCTACCAAGTCATTTTCCGTGCCTCACAATTTCCAAGGGAAGTTTCACTTCAAACCATCCATTTGCAGTATTACTAGTTTCCATTCATGTGTCATTCCACACTCTTTTAATCCACCATCTCACATCAACTTCTTGTGTCATTTTCGTGTTGATGATGGGGGATACAACATGGACCTATTTAGACAAGTTTGTTCTGGTCGACTTGAACACATTATCCAAGGATTAGAATTAGAAACTAGTTAGCACCTTGGGATCTGCATGCCTTGATGGAAAGCCTCCTCGCTTTCAACAATAGGTTTACACCATTGGCATCTGATCGAATGATTCCACAAATATTTGACCTCAGATTATTTATTCACATTCGTTGGAATGTACTAAAGATACCTTGGGAATCATTGTCATCATTGGTAATTTCCCTTGCACTTGTTAACGATATACCTCAATGATCGTTAATCAAGTGGTTTCTACCATGTTCGACATCAAGTCATCTATTTGCATGGATAGAATCGTACCGTCTTGGGATAGGGATGAAGACCCTGGGTTGAACGCTCGCTATGTTCAGTGATTTTCCTAGGTTGGGATGGAGATAATTTGAGCATGTAAAAGATACCAGTATAATATCCATAATGGAAATATTACTGATAAATATACTATCACATAGATCCACATTGTATTGCTTCGTGACTATGTTTTGTCATCTCATAGATCCACTGTGTATTTTTTGTGGTTGCGATCAATTCATGTCATGGAGGTATGGATCCACATTGTATCTCTAGTGGACATATCCTTAGTCAGTATTATTATGTCCATGTAGACTATTTGAGAGAAATTTGGTGCTTAGACAATGTTACACATCAAAATGCCACACTTAAGTGTCACACCCTAAGTGTTGCAAGTGTCACAAAGTGCCATATGCACCTTACTAAGTGTCGCATGAAATTTTTGAAGTGTCATATGCACCTTACTAAGTGTCACATGCACATTTCCAATTGTCACAACTCATTGACACCATGAAATAAATTTTCCATGATCCCTAATTCATATTGGAGGAAGAAACCCATCATTTCAAGGCCAGAAACATGCTTTTCACATGGAAATTCACCCATTCTTTGAGAATTTATGAAGGGTGGCACCCCCCTAGCCATGTTGTGGGAGAGACACTTCATATATCTGTGCCCCCTTAGCCTTATTTAGAGAGCGCAACTCGTACTATGTCTCTAACTCAGTGGGAGTGTCACTTTGGTTAGAGGAAAATATGGTGAATCCCGCCTTTTCCTTAGGGACATCTCTGAAGAGATGAGGTTGTTTTGGGTCAAATATTATCCTATGGAACTATATTAGGATCAAATCCTAACTCATGCAACCATATCCTCAACCACTTCCCTTATTAGCTCATGGTGGTTGAGATTCCCAATCCTATAAATTGAAGGCATTTCCAAGGTGAAAGGGGGAAGATTATAGGTATCAAACCTTTGATAGGAAGCATCAACATTTTGTTGTCAAGATTCATGCAAGGGATGGATGAGGAGATCTTGGAGAAGTACTACATCATCAAGCATTCTTTGTAAGTTCCTTCTTTGGCTTTCCAATTAATATCAACTTGGCCTATTCCCTTCAACTTCATGTGTTCTACATTTTCTTGTATATTTTCATTTCAGTCTTCATAGATATATTTGATTTGTCTAATCATATAGAGTAGGAAGAAGAGTTATTTTTCTATTCTTTGTAGGATTTCAGTTGCGTTGAAGAGCTTGGAGATCAATCCCAAGGAATTTGAGAAGTGAGGATGAACATCGCAACAAGGAACGTCACATCATCCTTCCTCTCTCTTGCTTGATTGATTGAGTTAGATCTATAGGGAAAGTAGTAACCACTTGTTCACTTCTATATTTGGACCAAAGATAGGAGTCTTGGTCCAAAGGTGATCTTAGCCTATCCACAGGGTAAAATTTCTCACAACATATAGTAAGTGTAGGAATTGATCCACATGGGCGAGATGGGCTTGCCTAGTTTTACTATAGATGAGGATATCATTAAAGAAAAATAAGACAAAATGATGAAGGAATGGATGAAATCTATAATTAATGATACCTTGAATGGTGGAAGGTGCACTACAGAGGCCAAAAGGCATGACCAAGAACTCATAGTGACCCTCATGAGTTCAAATGAGAGTTTTGGGAATATCTTTCTCTTTATATGTATTTGGTGGTAGCTAGAATGGAGATCAAGTTTGGTAAAGTATTGAGGAGCACTCAATTCATCGAAAGGGTCATCGATGAAATTAATAGAGAATTTGTCTTTGATTGTGATTTTTTTGACGGCGCGGAAATTAGGATACATGCACCATGTGCCTTCTTTCTTGAGTACCATGACTATAGGAGAAGAATAAGGGCTAGTACTAGGATATATAACAAATTCCATGAGAAAGTCTTGAAGAATTTTCTCAATTTCATTTTTCTTGGAAACAGGATGATGATAAGGGTGAAAATTGGGAGAAATAATTCTAGGGACCAAGGGAATGGAATGATCATGTGCACCATTGGAAGGGAGAATTCCTTAGGGATTGTTAAAAAATGATTGGTGTTGAGAGAGAAGAGGTTGGAGGTTGGGATGCATAGTAGGTAAGGGGGTCTCAACTTCTTAAATGGGATGTATCTAGACAATAATTCCATAATGACCTTTTTTTAATAGCTTTACCATTCATTGGGAATTATTGATCTTAGGGGAGCCTACTGTGATTCATTGGAACTTATATGGTTGTCCCTCCTATTGGAATTACATGGTTAAGTCCTTAAAATCCATGGTAATGGGGCCTAGTGTGTGTAGCCATTCAGCACCAAGCACAATGTCACAAATGACCATGTCGATAGAAAATGTGTGAGTCTTCAAGTGGTATTGACTAATTTGTAGGCGCACATTTTCACAACACCCTCCACATTTCATGGAACCGTCATTTTCAATCATGATTTGAAAATTTTTGACTACACAGATATAACAATTGGTCTCTTGAGCAATGCGGCGATGAATAAAATTATGAGTGCAACCACTGTCAACTAGAAAGGTGAATTTCCTATGCTTAATGTATCCAATTAACTTGAGGGTTTGGGGAGCAGAAAAACCAATGAGGGCATTCAATGAAATCAATGGTTCAACTTTAGGTGGATCAGAGGGTGGGGTAGGGTACTATACTTGGGGTAAATCTTCAACCCGGGGAACAATTAACATTGGCATCCTCATCAGAAACATCCCTAAAAAATGGCCATAAACAACTTATTTTCCTTACACTTGTGCCCCATAAAACATTTGTTATCACAATTATAGTAAATACCCTTAAGTTGACATTCAAACATTTCTGCCTGGGTTAATTTATGTATCTTGAGAGGAGTGGTAGGAGGAGCGGGATTGGTGGGTCTAGGGAGAGGAATAAAGGAAGGTTTCCAGTTTGGGGAAGAGACTACCTATTATTCTTCCTTGGCTCATTGAGTAGCTTCCATCCAAGTCTAGGGGAGAGCCATTAGGACATGGGCTTACATGTCATCCTTCAGGCCACATATAAAGAATTCCTTGAAGAAGGCATCAAACATGCCCTCCATTTTGAAATCCAAATGCTCAAAGGTGATGATATAATCTTCCATTGTGCCAAACTATTTCAATTTTGTCAAACGACCCAAATGGTGTGTGTCGGTGTCAAAGAATTCATAAATATATGCAAAAAATTGTATCCAAACAACATACCCTTTGCGTGAATATTTACGCCATTTCCATTGTTGCCAGCGTTCAGGATCTAGGTAAAGGACATTGTAACGTGGTTTGGCCAAATAATCAGTAATGTTGTTCAAGGAGTAATAATGTTTCATTTGAGTGACCCAACCCGTGGGATCCAAGCCATCAAATTTGTTCACTTCAACTCTGGGAAGATGTAGTTCACGAAGAAGGGGTTCATAATGAAAGTTTGTGGAATGGGAGGAGTCAACGTAGTTGGGGTAGGAAGGTTGTTCAGAGGAGGTAGGGCCCAGAAATTGACTTGTGAAGTTGTGCAGGTTTGCATAAAGGGTGTCTATGGAATGTTTCATGCCTTTCATATTAGAGTTGAGGGTAGAAATATTGGAATTAATTTTTTGGATGTCACTCTTATCTTGGTTGTTGTCAATGATCAAGGAATTGATTTCATGGTTGTAGGTGAGATCCATTTGTGAAGAAGCAAAAAGTGGGCAGGTGGGTCCGCACAAAAAAAAGGGTTACATGTGAGGGGTACCACAATGATCAATTAAAAGAGAGGATTCAATGGGATAGTTCTTAAATAAGGGTTCCGAAAAGGGTTGGTGGGTCCACAGAAAAAAAGGATTATAAATGATAGGCACCATGATGACTAGGGAGAAGAGAGGAATACAATGGGATATGTCTCAAGTAAAGGTACCAACAATATCACTATACTCTTTTATTTTTAGTCCTCCGGAGTTATACTCCAGCCTGAAGAATATTGTAGTGACAAAATTCCCAAATCATTAATAGGGGAAATTGTGTAGGAATTTCACAACCAAAATGTAGGAGGCAGGGTTGCATGGAAAATTTTCCCTCTATTTTTGTTCTATTATGTTCCATTCCCAAGGGTTAGGGTTTCCATGGTTCCTACAGAAAAGGATTTTCCCTGTGCTATATCTCTTTGATATACATGTAGGGTCGAACTGTAGTACTCGGTCTGATATCTCAAGGCACCAAATAAGGAGGCTCGATCATACCCTTATCCCTTACCCAATTACCCAGGTATTGGAGAGTAGTCTTCCCAAGTGTTGTTCTTGGTGCTACTATAACAGTTAGGTGGTTGACAGGCTAATCTAAATTTGGCTTTAGGAGACCTAGGGGAATCCCTATATACGTGAAGGTATGTGGGAGTGATGTCCATGTACAGGTGTTTTTTTATGCGGTACTACTAAAAGGGGTACCAATAGGGGTTGAAAAGGTTTCCAACAAGGTGAAACACTTGTTTCAAGTAACCTGTGAAATTGTCTATATTTCTTACATGTATTCTTCTCCAGCCTCATTTTTACCCACCAAATGATAAATATTTGTTCTTTAACGACACCAACAATACACGTCTCTACCCTAAAAAATATGTGCCCCAAAATTTCTACAAAGGAAGGTGCTCTGATACCACTTGTAGGTACCAGATGTATTATGCAAAGTAGAACAAAATAACTATGATGAATACCAGTAGAAACAATAGAATATAGAGAAAAATAACACCAAAAATGATACCTTTATTGCCTCTTCAAAGGGGCAACCTCCAACATAGCAAAGCCTAGTTATAAAATAATTCTCAAGACAAGACTTTCCCATGCCTTCTACTCATGTTTATACTAATTCTATCTCCAAAAGAACATTCTAGAGGAAGATCTTTCTATAAGCGAAAACTTATATTAAGTCTTCTTACATTAGACTTGTTCACATTATTCATAGGTCTTATTTAATAATGTCAACCTTTATTACATAGAAAATATATTATTCTACCTATGTGAGGGATTAGGGAGGTTAGGACCCTAACACCTAGATTACCTAGAAGAAAGGTGGATGACATGCTTCATTTATATGTGGATATTATAGTTGGATATTGTGATTTATTTAGTATGATCATGAATACTACATTGGATTTGGATATATCTCAACATATGGATATTATTCTATCTATGGATAACATCTTTGGATTCGACTATACATCGATATTCTATTGTTATGACTACATGTGTTCATTGTATCAACTTGGACAACATGTGGATTTTATGTTTGGTTATCTCATCGATAGATATTAGTTATGATGATGCATATAGTTATTGTATAACTTTGCATTAGAATGAGTGCACAACTATGAGTTGTTGATCTTGGTAACAAGACCAATGTAGCTAGGAGAACTTAAGAACAATGTAGCTAGGATAACTCACCAGTTTAAGGTGTATCGATGATTTGCATATATAATGTTATGATACATGCATGTTGATTATATAGTCACTAGCCCTAACCTTCTTATTATAACTAGGACATCTACTTTACAATATTGAATTTTATTGTCATTTTGATCTAAACCTATGGAGAATGACACAATACTAAGGTGAGTGGTTAAACAGAAGGAAATGAGTTTAAAAATATCATAGAGCATTTCATAACTACCTCTTCCTAGTGGCCACCTACCACAAATAAGAAGAATAAACAATGATATAAATGTAATCATAATGCATCACGTTTTTCTTGGTTGATGTTAACTTTAAAATGTTTCTATTATTGAAATGCGTAAAGGGCGAAGTTAATGTCAAGTCTATGGATGATTCTTCTCAAACAATTGTTGTATATCATTATACCATTTAGAAAGTGATCTTGGTATTTGGATTGGGAGTAAGCTAAAGTGTAGAAATTAAACCCCATTTTTAGACATAAATTTAAGTTGAATTTGACCAAATTTTCAAGCATGGTCAGTCCACGATGATCCAAGTTCCAAGTATGTTGGAAATTTTCCTAGGGCTTTTGCCCCATTATAAATTAACCCAAAAACTTGAAAAAACGATCAAAGTTTTAAATTAATTAGAACTCTGACTTCCTAAATCATTAGATTTCAATAAGAATAAAGAAGATTAGTACATGATGATTAGACTGCACCTTTAAATTGGGGTTTTAATAATTTTCTTCTTTGTAACAATTCTATATTAAAAAATGACTACCTAATCTTCCTCTTTCTATTTTTAAAACGCCTTTTAAAACCATTTTAAAATTCCTTACATATTTATTTCCACAAACCATCACCTTTTTAACACATCAAATATCCTCTACAAATATTTGTCAAACTAAAATGAACAAGGAAAATAGTCGCAAAGAAGCTAGTCCCTGCCTCATTGAAAAATCAAAAAATTATTGTAAAGCGAAGTTTGGTTACACTAAGCAATAAACTATGCTTACATTAAACTCTGCTTAACTCTGCTTACATTATTGTAATGCAGGTTTCACACATGAGTAACACTAGGAGCCCTAATTCATGGGGTTGTGTGGTTTGCTAACGTCTTTAGTTCAATAGATTGTAATTAAACAATGAACGATGAATGTTGATTATGTTAAGACATAATGTTGAGTATGACCAGTTCCCCATTTAGTTAATTGTAATAAAGACCATGCATAAAATGGTGCATTGGATAAAAACAGGGAGATGGATAGTGAAGTATATTTATGGTTAATTGTTTAAGACAGATGGTGTAGTGGTTACCACGGAGATTTTTTGGATTGATAAAATAAGCACATATGAAGCTTTTTGGTAACAAGTGTTGCTAATAACATATTATTTAGTTATTTATATAATTATATGTAAGTGAAATTGTATTTTAATGATTAAAATCATTTATAATAATTTAATGATTAGCCAGAGCAATTGACATCACTCATGATAGATCCGAGTGTTGGAAGCTCCTGTGAGAGCGTTCATAGTCACTAATCCTACAACAAAACATCTTAAGAAACACCATATCAATGTAATACATGTAATGGTTCTTCAATATTATTATACATGTTTCACAGTGTATGGCAATGGGATTTCCATTGATTAGATACCATCTTTTTCGTTGACTATAACTTTTTTTTTTCTGTTTTCCTAAGTTTTATATTAGATAATTAATTTTTCAATTTTTTGATTGTGGCTTGCTTGGGATTGAAGAAGTTTTGTGGGATTGAAGAATTTTTTAAATGATTGAAATTTTCAATACTATCACCAATTTTCAAGATAATTGATAAGTATCGAAAGTAATCGATGTCAACGACATCGTCTCAAATTATTTAAAAACTTAAGATAAATAGGAAAATAGGAAAAACCCATCCTTAGGGATGGCCAACATCCACTTTCCTTGACGCCATTACTGAGCTAGACGCAACTAACACCTACCAAACTCCTTTACATTGTCAGTGTGAGGAAAGTAAATCATAGGAAGATGTTCCTCCTCTTTGGTGGTAAGTAGCTTGATGATGACACCACGAAACGAGCAATATAATACGTTTCTACATTATCTCTAACCGAGTAGTCGAGGACAAGTTTAATAACAACAAAAACAAGAGAGTGTCTTATATACTATACGTACTAACAAAAGACAATGGTCTAAGGAAACTATCTAATTGGTGGAATAGGAATTACTTGACTCGCTAGTACCTCCTCCAAAATATTCTCGTGATCATGATTCGTTACAAACTTGTCATAATGTATCCTGTAGAGTCGATGGCCTTTGCTACCAATTGTAATATGTCCTTCACATAGGGCACCATCAAAACCTTCTTCAAAGTTGCATTCTTCCACTCTCATGCTAAAGCTAGGTGTTACACATTATTTTTGTCATCCCTATGACCGTTAATGATGTAAGCCTATCTGTAGTCTTCAGAGGGGTCAGTGGCTTGATTTCCCGAAGAAAGAAGGGAGAAGAACTTTTCCTGAGAAAAGAAGTTGCATTTTCCTTTATGAAAACCCTATTAAAGATGATTTTCGCATGTTGCACTATGGCTAGTGTGCGAGAATGCCTGATTCTCGCAGGCCGCACCATAGCTGGGTTGCGAGAGGTTCGCAGGTTTCTCTATAAGTAGGGTGTGAGAATGCTCGTACGTGGGAAAAATGAGCATCTTCTCGATGCTTCTAGAAGGAGAAACTTCCATCGTGAGGTGGCATCCGAATGGTTTGGATCTTACTCGCTTTCATGATTTGGTGGGATCATCCTAACCTCCTCACCTTATCCTCTTCATCTTATAAAAGGATAGGAGCCCTCATGGAGAAAGTTGGCTTGGATGAGATTAGCTTTTGGGATTAGCTTAGATTGGATTGAGCTTTGGAGATTGTCAGCTTGGCTAGATGAGCCATTTTGTCAAGATATATTGTGAATAGTATCAGATCTATTCTCTCAAAATTCTTGGAGTGGAAGTGTGTGGGGAATGAAGGACAGTTGGAAGGGACCTTACGACATCAAGGCCATGGTTGTAATCTCTCTTTCACATTTGAAATGATACAGTAATATGATTCTTTCCTATAAATCTTTTTGTATTTTATTGTATGATTCCTTGATCACATACATAGGTTTATATTGAGTTTATGTTATTACTATCACTTTGGTTGGTTGCGTTCTTTTGCATGTTCATCATTGTATGAGCGTTGGAAAGGAGCTAGGATGGTGATGGTGAGAGGAAGTGGTGTTTAAACGGTATGTCACCTATCCCTCTTTAGTTAGTAAATTCAATATCTAAAACTTAAGGAAAGCGTCATGTTCTGGTGTGTTTTGTTCTAGATCTAAGTGGATCTAGGGAGATCAGTTAGTGTTTGCACCTACCAAATTATCCAATAACAAAATTGGTGACCATACTGGGGAACAGATTGTTTCCTATTTAATCTAGTTTCCCTTGCTTTGATTGCTTGTTTTCTGGTTTCTGAGTCTGTGGGAGATCCATCTAGACTCTCTGGATCTGAAAGTTCACTTATACTCTTTTGTCCTTTTCCAAATTCTCTTTGATTTCAAGTAGTCTCGCACTGTACTGGTCTACAGCCTGCGAAAACCCCTCAGTTTCGCACCCTACTGTGTAATCCAGTGCGACATGTTCGCACCCTACCTGTGTCCAGCCTGCGAACTCCACTGATTTTTGCACTTCACCCTATAGCTAGGTTGTGAACCCATTTGAATTTTTTTTTTGGAATTAGGCTTTCCTATATTTTGATGCCCAGTTTTTCTTTGATCAGTTGGATTGAACTTTTGGAGCCTATATTGATCTGTTTACAGTTTCCTTGAAATTCTTTGAGTTACTTTTATCCATCTTTGCTTTGTTTGGTTTTGAAGGATTAGTCTCTTGATTTGAGTGTCTTTCAATTCCAAAGCCTGTGTTTTCTTTAGAATTGTTTAGGGAAAGATCAGATTTCTTCTGAATAGTTTGCTTTAAAAGAAAACTTTTAGTTTGGGTTTCTTTGTTTTAAGAAAGTTCATATTGATGAGTTTTAATATTTTGGGACACTGTGCATCTAGGAATGATAGATATTTTCTCCTTCTCGTAGAATAGCTTTCATCGAAATGAAAAGATTTCATATTCATCTCTTTGCACAAATTCCGAGTCGGTCAAAACACCATATTGTACAGGCCATTTTCCTCTTGAGTAACAACAGCCATAAAATAAAGCGCTTATAAAAATTGATTAGACATTTTTATCTTTTTTGGTAGAAAACCTAAATTAGATAAGTCATAGGGCTTTGGAATAGGTGTGAAAGATAAATTTCCAAAGATGAAAACAAACATAGTATCTTGTGATAGGGATTGTTAAATCCACTTACTACATTTTGTCTCGGGAAGCCCTTCTAACACAAGGGTCAATCACAAGGTCACATTGAGACTGGCAGAATTACTCACCTTGCTTTGTTGGTCTTGGTGTAGAGATTATGTGTATTATGGGGGTCGCTTGAGAGGTATACCCACAATGATGTGTGGAATCCTTTCAAGTTGATTTCGGGCTAGATACCCTACCCTTGCATGTGGATCGGACTATCGAATGTTTCCCCAGGCATCGCTGCAGTGATTGGTAACCTTAGTGGCTTATATATTTAGGTTCTTTACACAAGGTCATTGTGGAGGGAAAAGTCTTCATGGTACCTGGAATCGACATTGGCCAAACTCACTTAGGCTCCATGGAGGGTATACCCATGTTTATGTGTGGGATATTTCACCAGGGTGTAAGTCCGTTAAGCAGGTCGTCAACGTAACTTTTCCACCAGATCTATCTCAACCCCTTCTTCCTTTGTTCATGCGACGTTGGACTTCATCACCAACTGGTGAGCTCATTGCGAGAATGTTTTGTTTGCTTGCTTGCTTACTAGATTTTTAGTGTGTGTTGTTTGTTTTCCCTATCAAACTCTAGGTTGGATCTTTGTTTTAATGGTGTCAGTTCGTGAAATGACCAATGAAGGAATCCCTGCTCCAGGGGAACCTTTTGTTTTTCCTTCTTATGGAAACATTAGACCTCCTCACATCGCTACTTTGAGCCTTCCAGGTCTCACAATTGGATTACCAATATGGTTGTTTTCTACTCAGGTAATCTTGAATGCAGTAAGTTATTCGGTCGTAAGCACTTCCCCCCAAGAACATCAACCTCATGTGGATCCTTCACCGTCTTCACCAATAAGATCTTCTTTGCCTTCTTCACTTGCAAGGTCTTCTTCCATTTCATCTTCTTTGTTGAATGAAAGATATCAAGCTAGTAACTTCGTGGATAAGAAGAAGAAGAAACAAAAGAATAAGAAGAAGAAAAATAAGCAAGGATCCAAACTTCCAACCACTTTCAAACATGTTGGAAAACAACCAGTTACTGTTAATCGTGCCGGGAGTGTTGATGATGTCAAGATCACCCAAACAACCCGTAAGCCCAAGTACCCTTCCAGGATTTGTAAGGGTATCCATATTCTTAAGGATTTCCCTGGTCTACCCAAGGTTATAGAAGTATGGTCTAAACACCCTGACCAACCCATGTCGTTAGCCTCTGAACAACATGTTGATGACCTCCTGTCAACTAATCACGATATC
>ML837448.1:0-13451 GCA_009831015.1 Picea engelmannii | reverse complement strand
GTTTTAAAAATAGAAAGAGGAAGATTAGGTAGTCATTTTTTAATATAGAATTGTTACAAAGAAGAAAATTATTAAAACCCCAATTTAAAGGTGCAGTCTAATCATCATGTACTAATCTTCTTTATTCTTATTGAAATCTAATGATTTAGGAAGTCAGAGTTCTAATTAATTTAAAACTTTGATCGTTTTTTCAAGTTTTTGGGTTAATTTATAATGGGGCAAAAGCCCTAGGAAAATTTCCAACATACTTGGAACTTGGATCATCGTGGACTGACCATGCTTGAAAATTTGGTCAAATTCAACTTAAATTTATGTCTAAAAATGGGGTTTAATTTCTACACTTTAGCTTACTCCCAATCCAAATACCAAGATCACTTTCTAAATGGTATAATGATATACAACAATTGTTTGAGAAGAATCATCCATAGACTTGACATTAACTTCGCCCTTTACGCATTTCAATAATAGAAACATTTTAAAGTTAACATCAACCAAGAAAAACGTGATGCATTATGATTACATTTATATCATTGTTTATTCTTCTTATTTGTGGTAGGTGGCCACTAGGAAGAGGTAGTTATGAAATGCTCTATGATATTTTTAAACTCATTTCCTTCTGTTTAACCACTCACCTTAGTATTGTGTCATTCTCCATAGGTTTAGATCAAAATGACAATAAAATTCAATATTGTAAAGTAGATGTCCTAGTTATAATAAGAAGGTTAGGGCTAGTGACTATATAATCAACATGCATGTATCATAACATTATATATGCAAATCATCGATACACCTTAAACTGGTGAGTTATCCTAGCTACATTGTTCTTAAGTTCTCCTAGCTACATTGGTCTTGTTACCAAGATCAACAACTCATAGTTGTGCACTCATTCTAATGCAAAGTTATACAATAACTATATGCATCATCATAACTAATATCTATCGATGAGATAACCAAACATAAAATCCACATGTTGTCCAAGTTGATACAATGAACACATGTAGTCATAACAATAGAATATCGATGTATAGTCGAATCCAAAGATGTTATCCATAGATAGAATAATATCCATATGTTGAGATATATCCAAATCCAATGTAGTATTCATGATCATACTAAATAAATCACAATATCCAACTATAATATCCACATATAAATGAAGCATGTCATCCACCTTTCTTCTAGGTAATCTAGGTGTTAGGGTCCTAACCTCCCTAATCCCTCACATAGGTAGAATAATATATTTTCTATGTAATAAAGGTTGACATTATTAAATAAGACCTATGAATAATGTGAACAAGTCTAATGTAAGAAGACTTAATATAAGTTTTCGCTTATAGAAAGATCTTCCTCTAGAATGTTCTTTTGGAGATAGAATTAGTATAAACATGAGTAGAAGGCATGGGAAAGTCTTGTCTTGAGAATTATTTTATAACTAGGCTTTGCTATGTTGGAGGTTGCCCCTTTGAAGAGGCAATAAAGGTATCATTTTTGGTGTTATTTTTCTCTATATTCTATTGTTTCTACTGGTATTCATCATAGTTATTTTGTTCTACTTTGCATAATACATCTGGTACCTACAAGTGGTATCAGAGCACCTTCCTTTGTAGAAATTTTGGGGCACATATTTTTTAGGGTAGAGACGTGTATTGTTGGTGTCGTTAAAGAACAAATATTTATCATTTGGTGGGTAAAAATGAGGCTGGAGAAGAATACATGTAAGAAATATAGACAATTTCACAGGTTACTTGAAACAAGTGTTTCACCTTGTTGGAAACCTTTTCAACCCCTATTGGTACCCCTTTTAGTAGTACCGCATAAAAAAACACCTGTACATGGACATCACTCCCACATACCTTCACGTATATAGGGATTCCCCTAGGTCTCCTAAAGCCAAATTTAGATTAGCCTGTCAACCACCTAACTGTTATAGTAGCACCAAGAACAACACTTGGGAAGACTACTCTCCAATACCTGGGTAATTGGGTAAGGGATAAGGGTATGATCGAGCCTCCTTATTTGGTGCCTTGAGATATCAGACCGAGTACTACAGTTCGACCCTACATGTATATCAAAGAGATATAGCACAGGGAAAATCCTTTTCTGTAGGAACCATGGAAACCCTAACCCTTGGGAATGGAACATAATAGAACAAAAATAGAGGGAAAATTTTCCATGCAACCCTGCCTCCTACATTTTGGTTGTGAAATTCCTACACAATTTCCCCTATTAATGATTTGGGAATTTTGTCACTACAATATTCTTCAGGCTGGAGTATAACTCCGGAGGACTAAAAATAAAAGAGTATAGTGATATTGTTGGTACCTTTACTTGAGACATATCCCATTGTATTCCTCTCTTCTCCCTAGTCATCATGGTGCCTATCATTTATAATCCTTTTTTTCTGTGGACCCACCAACCCTTTTCGGAACCCTTATTTAAGAACTATCCCATTGAATCCTCTCTTTTAATTGATCATTGTGGTACCCCTCACATGTAACCCTTTTTTTTGTGCGGACCCACCTGCCCACTTTTTGCTTCTTCACAAATGGATCTCACCTACAACCATGAAATCAATTCCTTGATCATTGACAACAACCAAGATAAGAGTGACATCCAAAAAATTAATTCCAATATTTCTACCCTCAACTCTAATATGAAAGGCATGAAACATTCCATAGACACCCTTTATGCAAACCTGCACAACTTCACAAGTCAATTTCTGGGCCCTACCTCCTCTGAACAACCTTCCTACCCCAACTACGTTGACTCCTCCCATTCCACAAACTTTCATTATGAACCCCTTCTTCGTGAACTACATCTTCCCAGAGTTGAAGTGAACAAATTTGATGGCTTGGATCCCACGGGTTGGGTCACTCAAATGAAACATTATTACTCCTTGAACAACATTACTGATTATTTGGCCAAACCACGTTACAATGTCCTTTACCTAGATCCTGAACGCTGGCAACAATGGAAATGGCGTAAATATTCACGCAAAGGGTATGTTGTTTGGATACAATTTTTTGCATATATTTATGAATTCTTTGACACCGACACACACCATTTGGGTCGTTTGACAAAATTGAAATAGTTTGGCACAATGGAAGATTATATCATCACCTTTGAGCATTTGGATTTCAAAATGGAGGGCATGTTTGATGCCTTCTTCAAGGAATTCTTTATATGTGGCCTGAAGGATGACATGTAAGCCCATGTCCTAATGGCTCTCCCCTAGACTTGGATGGAAGCTACTCAATGAGCCAAGGAAGAATAATAGGTAGTCTCTTCCCCAAACTGGAAACCTTCCTTTATTCCTCTCCCTAGACCCACCAATCCCGCTCCTCCTACCACTCCTCTCAAGATACATAAATTAACCCAGGCAGAAATGTTTGAATGTCAACTTAAGGGTATTTACTATAATTGTGATAACAAATGTTTTATGGGGCACAAGTGTAAGGAAAATAAGTTGTTTATGGCCATTTTTTAGGGATGTTTCTGATGAGGATGCCAATGTTAATTGTTCCCCGGGTTGAAGATTTACCCCAAGTATAGTACCCTACCCCACCCTCTGATCCACCTAAAGTTGAACCATTGATTTCATTGAATGCCCTCATTGGTTTTTCTGCTCCCCAAACCCTCAAGTTAATTGGATACATTAAGCATAGGAAATTCACCTTTCTAGTTGACAGTGGTTGCACTCATAATTTTATTCATCGCCGCATTGCTCAAGAGACCAATTGTTATATCTGTGTAGTCAAAAAATTTCAAATCATGATTGCAAATGATGGTTCCATGAAATGTGGAGGGTGTTTTGAAAATGTGCGCCTACAAATCAGTCAATACCACTTGAAGACTCGCACGTTTTCTATCGACATGGTCATTTGTGACATTGTGCTTGGTGCTGAATGGCTACACACACTAGGCCCCATTACCATGGATTTTAAGGACTTAACCATGTAATTCCAATAGGAGGGACAACCATATAAGTTCTAATGAATCACAGTAGGCTCCCCTAAGATCAGTAATTCCCAATGAATGGTAAAGCTATTCAAAAAATGTCATTATGGAATTATTGTCTAGATACATCCCATTTAAGAAGTTGAGACCCCCTTACCTACTATGCATCCCAACCTCCAACCTCTTCTCTCTCAACACCAATCATTTTTTAACAATCCCTAAGGAATTCTCCCTTCCAATGGTACACATGATCATTCCATTCCCTTGGTCCCTAGAATTATTTCTCCCAATTTTCACCCTTATCATCATCCTGTTTCCAAGAAAAATGAAATTGAGAAAATTCTTCAAGACTTGCTCATGGAATTTGTTATATATCCTAGTACTAGCCCTTATTCTTCTCCTATAGTCATGGTACTCAAGAAAGAAGGCACATGGTGCATGTATCCTAATTTCCGCGCCGTCAAAAAAATCACAATCAAAGACAAATTATCTATTAATTTCATCGATGACCCTTTCGATGAATTGAGTGCTCCTCAATACTTTACCAAACTTGATCTCCATTCTAGCTACCACCAAATACATAGAAAGAGAAAGATATTCCCAAAACTCTCATTTGAACTCATGAGGGTCACTATGAGTTCTTGGTCATGCCTTTTGGCCTCTGTAGTGCACCTTCCACCATTCAAAGTCTCATTAATTATGTCTTTCATCCATTCCTTCATCATTTTGTCTTATTTTTATTTAATGATATCCTCATCTATAGTAAAACTAGGCAAGCCCATCTTGCCCATGTGGATCAATTCCTACACTTACTATCTGTTGTGAGAAATTTTACCCTGTGGATAGGCTAAGCTCACCTTTGGACCAAGACTCCTATATTTGGTCCAAATATAGAAGTGAACAAGTGGTTACTACTTTCCCTATAGATCTAACTCAATCAATCAAGCAAGAGAGAGGAAGGATGATGTGGCGTTCCTTGTTGCGATGTTCATCCTCACTTCTCAAATTCCTTGGGATTGATCTCCAAGCTCTTCAACGCAACTGAAATCCTACAAAGAATAGAAAAATAACTCTTCTTCCTACTCTATATGATTAGACAAATCAAATATATCTATGAAGACTGAAATGAAAATATACAAGAAAATGTAGAACACATGAAGTTGAAGGGAATAGGCCAAGTTGATATTAATTGGAAAGCCAAAGAAGGAACTTACAAAGAATGCTTGATGATGTAGTACTTCTCCAAGATCTCCTCATCCATCCCTTGCATGAATCTTGACAACAAAATGTTGATGCTTCCTATCAAAGGTTTGATACCTATAATCTTCCCCCTTTCACCTTGGAAATGCCTTCAATTTATAGGATTGGGAATCTCAACCACCATGAGCTAATAAGGGAAGTGGTTGAGGATATGGTTGCATGAGTTAGGATTTGATCCTAATATAGTTCCATAGGATAATATTTGACCCAAAACAACCTCATCTCTTCAGAGATGTCCCTAAGGAAAAGGCGGGATTCACCATATTTTCCTCTAACCAAAGTGACACTCCCACTGAGTTAGAGACATAGTACGAGTTGCGCTCTCTAAATAAGGCTAAGGGGGCACAGATATATGAAGTGTCTCTCCCACAACATGGCTAGGGGGGTGCCACCCTTCATAAATTCTCAAAGAATGGGTGAATTTCCATGTGAAAAGCATGTTTCTGGCCTTGAAATGATGGGTTTCTTCCTCCAATATGAATTAGGGATCATGGAAAATTTATTTCATGGTGTCAATGAGTTGTGACAATTGGAAATGTGCATGTGACACTTAGTAAGGTGCATATGACACTTCAAAAATTTCATGCGACACTTAGTAAGGTGCATATGGCACTTTGTGACACTTGCAACACTTAGGGTGTGACACTTAAGTGTGGCATTTTGATGTGTAACATTGTCTAAGCACCAAATTTCTCTCAAATAGTCTACATGGACATAATAATACTGACTAAGGATATGTCCACTAGAGATACAATGTGGATCCATACCTCCATGACATGAATTGATCGCAACCACAAAAAATACACAGTGGATCTATGAGATGACAAAACATAGTCACGAAGCAATACAATGTGGATCTATGTGATAGTATATTTATCAGTAATATTTCCATTATGGATATTATACTGGTATCTTTTACATGCTCAAATTATCTCCATCCCAACCTAGGAAAATCACTGAACATAGCGAGCGTTCAACCCAGGGTCTTCATCCCTATCCCAAGACGGTACGATTCTATCCATGCAAATAGATGACTTGATGTCGAACATGGTAGAAACCACTTGATTAACGATCATTGAGGTATATCGTTAACAAGTGCAAGGGAAATTACCAATGATGACAATGATTCCCAAGGTATCTTTAGTACATTCCAACGAATGTGAATAAATAATCTGAGGTCAAATATTTGTGGAATCATTCGATCAGATGCCAATGGTGTAAACCTATTGTTGAAAGCGAGGAGGCTTTCCATCAAGGCATGCAGATCCCAAGGTGCTAACTAGTTTCTAATTCTAATCCTTGGATAATGTGTTCAAGTCGACCAGAACAAACTTGTCTAAATAGGTCCATGTTGTATCCCCCATCATCAACACGAAAATGACACAAGAAGTTGATGTGAGATGGTGGATTAAAAGAGTGTGGAATGACACATGAATGGAAACTAGTAATACTGCAAATGGATGGTTTGAAGTGAAACTTCCCTTGGAAATTGTGAGGCACGGAAAATGACTTGGTAGCATTGACTCGACAAGTACCAAGAACATAATGTGACGATAATAAAATAACTCTTCAACTGGAACGAAAAAGTATAAGGACACATGGAATTGGTATGACTTAGAGACACGAAAATTACCCAATTATAAGGCGGGACACAAACATGTGTCATGTTCAAGGAAGACAACAATAGCTACCATAATGGATTCCAAAAAATTGACCCACTTATTTCAATTTCCCCCCCACCATGATTAGTGAGTACCTCTTTATTTTTTAACGAGCTTGAGGAGGATAATAGATGCTCAGTATAGCTCATCCCTTGGATGAGTCTCTCACCATATGTTTAATGAACCTAAAGGAGGGGTTCGGTCTTGTATGATTCTTGGAGATTGGACTCACATAGGTCCCTCTATGCATAGTTTTATGAGCCAAAAGAAGGCAAAATCGATGGTTTTTCACGTTTAGAGAGTTTGAAAAGAACTTAAAGACGACTCCATGGATGATTTTTTTGTAAATTTAGTCTCCCAAGCTTGAAAAAAGTGTAAAACAATACAAGGGATAACACTTCTAATCATGCTTGACTAGAGTATTCATTTTTCATAATTAGTCTCGTGAGGCCGAAAAAGAGATAATCTACCATTCAAAAGACTCCATTTCAAACCTTTTAATGAGTGTTAAAGGAAGAAATCTCACTTGACAATATTTTCATATTTAGGGAGTCTGAAAAGAGCTTAAAGGAGACTCCAAAGAGTTCCATTTTTGTGTATCTTTTACGAGTCTGAAAAAGAGATAAAAGTATACTCAGTAACATATTCTCATGTATTAACAAGCACGAGAAAGAACAAATATTGAGCTCGGTAACCTATTCTCATTTATCCATGATCATGAGAAAGAAAAAATATTAAGCTTGTTCTAGAAAAAACTACTACGTTATGAGGGGAATGACTCCCAAGCAAGGATCACTCCTAGAAATGTGTCTCTCTAGAGATAGTTTTCCCACAAATTGCGTGATAGAATCTAGTGGATTCACTCTAGCATGATGACCAAAGGCTAGAGACCTTCCCCCCAAGCATCATTTCCTCTGGTGACTCTTCTTCTTTCCTTGTTTAGGTGTTTGGTTACTAATAGGAACATTTTCACTAGGCCGAGGAAAAGAAGGTTCAAGTATTCGATCCAGAGTGAGGGGGGTATGTTTCATTTTTTAACGAGCTTGACAAAGATGATGAACTATGCTTGTAAGCATCTATTTCATTTTTTAATGAGATTGACACAAGAAAATAACTATGCTCATCGAGACCAGATACTACCAAAGGATCAGATGATTCTAGGGTTTGTCTCACATGAGTTGAAATCATATTTAACGTGGAAACTTGCAGGGTGGGAGGAGAAGGAAAAGGAAAAACCCCCATGAGTGAAGAATCCTTAAGGATACATACTCCTACACTCTCAAAACTATTTAGTCCTAGAAAAGGGACATTATTCGTTACAACATCATGGAGATCTAAAGTTATATAGTCAAGTTGGTCAACAATGACGATTTTTCTTTGATGGGGAAATCGTAAAATACAAAACACCGAAGATGCAATGGAAGTCATATCATAGAACCAACTACAACCAAGTAAAATATTATAATCTAGGGGCACGTCAACCACTTCAATATCGACCAAAACGGTCTTACCCTTCAATGTCATAGAGAAATATTGCAAGAGTCCATGAGGTTTGAAACCACATCCATAAAATGATTTTAAGGTGGTCGGATACTGGATAATTTTAGGAGAACCAAGGGAATTCTGTTGGTTATATATTATTCTTCCCTTACCTTCTAAGTTATTGACCCAGGGTTCATGTCTTTCAAGTTTCCAACAAATCCTCTAAAACTATCGACCCTCCTGGTAAACTAGAAGGCAACACAGTACACAGAGTGCACTGCACAGTCTCACCCGAGATAGCATTAAATGGGTGGTTGTGTAAGACTCAGGTGTTTACAACCTAGGATTGAGTATGAGATAGGGTTTTTTTATTCATATCCATATACTACGAATTGTGATTGCAATCTACTATTACTCACGGGTGCGCATTTATCTTTCATAGTTTATTTCCCAAACACCACAATTGTATTCCATAACAATGTATTAACTCATTCATTAAGCATAACAAATAACTGCTGAAATAAAAAAAAGATATACATGCATTCATCATATTATGTAGATATTACCATGGTTCACCCCCTCTTGGGCTACGTCCACAAATATTTGACTCTAGGCTCTTTTATTATGGTAGTTATGCATCTCCAGCGCCGTGCTCTTACACTTCTCCTCGGATGGGTAAGATCTGTATGAGGCGAACAAGATTACACCAGGCTCCTCATCCTGCGATCTAATCCTCAGATATTCCTCCTCTCCTCTATTCTTATCTCAACAACTTACAAAAATGGCTCGTAACAGTATTACATAACGCATCAACTCATACATAACTATGATGGAATACTACAAAAGTTGAACTAACATAAAAGCGAACAAACATCTTATCTGATACCTGTGTATCTATATTTATATATATCGGGCTCTTCAACCATTTATAATGTATTACCAAAAACCTAACCCTACCAACGTTAGGTATACCTCTCATGTGAGTGTGTTGTTCTTCCTCCAGCTATCACTTTCCTTGTGCACTCTTTCTTGCATGTGCACGTGTTGTTCTTCATCCAACTATTTCTTTAGTTTTTGCACGCTTTCTTTCCCACGATCATCCTTATTTCCACTTCATATTGGTGCCAACAGGTCCCCAACACTGACATACGACTCATCCCAAGTCATCTAATCCTTCTGAGCTTCCTCGATCTCCTTAGTGATCGTCTGGAACTTTTCCTTGAGCTCTGTTTCTTTTATCAATGTTAGTGCGGTCTTTTCCTTGATGGTGTCCACTACCTGAATTGCCACTTCATCACTCAGCAATCCTGCACATTATGCATGGTTCTGTGCTATATATGTTTTATCTCATTCTACCTATGTGAGTACTTCTGCTACCCATTCTTGTAATGGCTCTATTTGAGCCTGACGTTCCTGTTTATGTGTTTGCGCAATGATAAGTTATGCCCGCATCTTCTTCATCTCTTGTGTCCCTTTGACTCGTTCTGGGATTAGTATGGTATTCTACCTTTGTTTGAGCTCTTTGATCGTTGCATTGATCCTTTCCTCTTCCTTGTCCCAATGTTGGACCTGTGGATCCTCCTCCAACCTTGTCCAAAGTTGTGTTTCTTTATCGAACAATTCAGTTGCTATACTAACATGTTGTTCTATCTCCCGCAGTTGCATTGTTGCTTCCTGCTTCCCTTTCTCCTTCACTACTGGTGGAGTGGTTGGTGTGAACTATTCTCGAAGATTCTCGATATCCTTATGATATTGTTCAATAGCCTGCTCAATCTGATTGATCTTTTCTACTACTAGGAGTTCATTTCCTTGCGTGGTGCCTGGGAATGTCTCAAAAATTCCTCCAACTCTTCGTTCCAATTCGTTCTTGCGTTCTTTTTCCTCCTAAGTTTTGAGCTTGGCCTGCTCACAAACTTTTTCCAGTGCCTCCCACTTCTTTTTTACTTGCTGAACCTCAACTAAGTTTCTGTGTGCATGAGACTATACCTCTTGGTTGACGCTCACCTGTATCTTGTGTAGTTCCCTTGATGGAATCCGCGTCAAGACCAATTGGATGTGGTCCAAATCCTTCAAGGGTGTCTTCCCCATGATTTCATCCATGTGAAGCATGCTAGTCTTGATGTAAATCGTTGCGTTTGCATGTGGCATAGAGTGGACTGGGTCTCGTTCTTCTACCTCCACTCTTTCTTTAGTTTGTATTGTCAATGGATCTATGCCTCTGTTGTTGCTTGCTATCTATGCTTCCCCGAATTTCTTGAGGAACTGTCCCATTTCTATCAGCTCTTTTTGCAATTTATCCCTATGATGTGCTGCATGATCGAAGTCTTCTGCTAGGCAAGCCTGGACCATTCTAGAGATCATTTCCCCATTGTCCTCTATGATCATATAGTCTGGTGATGCTCATTGCGCCTTTGATTTCTTGCGTGTGCCTCCTACCTGGGCAACTGGTCTCTTATTTCCCCCTGGTTCCTATATGATGGGATTTGGGATAGTCTCTTGCACTCCCTCAACCTGTTTTTGTTGTCCGTTGGTCGTCTGTGTAGTCTCTTTCTTCCCCTTCTGGGTCCCTGTCATCTTTGACCCTTCATCTGCCTAAGTCAGCTTGCTTTGGACTGTCCTCAGTTTCTTGGGCACTGGGATTTTCGGAGGTTGTGTCTTCGCCTGCGCTGCCTGTCCTTTTGTTGTTCTTTCTGTTATTTCCTGGGTAATGGCTGGGATCCTCCATTCATCAGGCCATTTGTTGATGACCATGTCAATATCACCCTCTGTTATGCAGTAGCACATTTGTAGCCATTGTTTATCTGGATCCTACTTTGGTTGTATCCATGTTGTTTGGCATGTGGCCCAGAAGTCGGCGATGTCCGCATATCGCGTGACAACCTTTGGTGTTATTCTCCATGATTGACTAATAGCTTCCTGTATGTGTTGTAGGTATGCTTCGAATATGATTCCATTTTTGGATCATGTTGTCATTGATGCCAATGCTTTGATTGATTGATTTCATTGATTGATTAATGATTGATGTAATGTAATACGTATTGTCCTTGATGAGAATGCATAGATGAATATGGATCAATGAGTTGTCATTGATATGATCTTGTCCTTGATGAGAATGCATAGATGAAGATGGATCAATGATTTTTCATTGATATGATCAATGATTTGTCATTGATATGATCAATGAGTTGTCATTGATATGATGAATATGGATCAATGAGTTGTCATTGATAATGATGAAGATGGATCGATGTGGTTTCATTGATATGATGCATTGTTGGAAAAAGTATAGATGACTCATTTATTGTCTTATCATGATTGATAAGGTGCACAAATGGATGAAATCCAAAGTGGTCCCCTTATGGTGAAAGCCCTCATGGGAATATTCTTTGTGGATTGAGTTATCCTAGAAGAATGGTTGGAGGACCCATGCTTGTATGAGGAATAATGCGATGAATATCAATGAATTTGTTGCTGAAACTATCCTAGATGGATAGTGCTTGGCATGCCATTTCCGATGGTATGTGGAACGTCACATAACTCCTCACGGTTTGAGAGTTACGACCTTATGAAGTTGGAGGACCCTCATATGAAGGCTTGAAGCCCCCAAGGTCAAAGAAGTCAAAGTGACCTAAAAGAAGAAATCATTATTTAAATGATAAAGTAAAGTGACAAAGTCAATGTGGATTATTTAAATAATAAAGAGAAGTGGCAAAATAAAGAAAGATTTTTTAAATGATAAAGTAAGGTGACAAAATCAAGAAGGAATATTTAAATGATAAAGAATTGGAGAACTTTCTATTTATAGAAAGTGGTTAACCCTAAAATAAGGAAAATGGGTTGAGTGACCTAGAAATGGGTTAAGCAACCTAAAATTGTCTAAAGTGACCTAGAGGATGAAAGTATAAATAAGATAGCTATGGACTCTTGCAACTCACTCTTGTGTGTGGATCAATGGGGAACTTCTAGTGAGAATATCTTTTGAAGTATTGATGGAGAGCTTCTTGTGAGAGCATTTTGGTGTGGATCTCCTGAGCGTGATTGAATATCTATTTTGAGAAATAGAGAATGAGGAAGATCTCATGGATGCATCAAATTTTCATCAATATCGAAGATCTTGACGGAAAAAGTCTCGGAGCTTCATAAACCCTATTTTCTGGTGCGTAGGCAGGCTATCTGTGTATAGGGTGTGTATACACAAGTTGTCTGTGTACAAGGTGCATATAATAAGTGGGATGTATGTGTACAAGGTGCGTATATGCGGGCTGTCTGTGTATAGGGAGCGTACAATGGATAAAATCATGGAGATTTTTGGTTGAGCTGATGAAAAGTTGTTGAAGACTGAAGAAGGTTCCAGATATGCACTCTATGGGCTCAGATATATCACTGAAACACTGGTATGGTTACATTATTGTCTTGATGGATAACATTTCTTATTGTGTTGTGAATGCCTAGGGAATTCTTGGTATGGTTTCTACGATGTGATTTATGTTGGTTGATGGAGTGAGAAACACTCGTATGATTCAGTACTAATATGATGGCTATAGTATGTTGATTTCTTATGCATGATTGATTAGCATTCATATTGATTGGTTGTGGAGCATGAGTAAGATATTGGATATATTGGATGTATTGTGATTGGATGGTGGTCAGTTTGGACAATGATAAACAAAAGAGAATGATAAATTGGTTGCAAAGGATCTGAGTTGATTTTGAAGGACAAACCGTAATAGCTCAGAAGGTATATGCAGGCTGCAATATTGGTTGAGAGCATATACATAGGTTGTAGTACTGCTTTGGTGCATATACACATGGTTTATACTACTGGTAGGGCACATACACACGCACGATGAACTACTGACAGGTCATGTACCTGTTGCAGATTGACATCTATTGAGGATTATTGCCTCATCTCAGTTGATGTTGAGGGTGTAAGATGAGTCTTGCATTATAGAGCTGGTGCTCTTGTAGAGTTGTACTCTATTCAGTTGTTGTTGATAAACCCCCGGATTGTTGTCCATAATAAAAAGAAAAATTCTACATACATCCTGTGTTCTCTGTGTTCCTTGTAGTAATGACTTGATGATGATATAT